>WBNM01019144.1:0-26572 GCA_013399055.1 Ramphastos sulfuratus | reverse complement strand
TTACCATTCTATGATCCTATGACGTTCATGTCTTTCTTGTAGCGAGTATTCCAGAACTGGCTGCAGTCAGTCCATTGTAGAATGCCACTAGATTAGACAAATACTATGGTCTGTTTAAATTTGATGTCTCAAACTGAATGTTTTTGTGGTGGGCTGATCTTGACTGGCTGCCAAGTACACATCAAGACACTCTATGACTCCCTTTGCTAAGCAGGACAGAGGGAGAAAATATATCGGGTGGTTAGCCAATAGCTTTTGTAGTGTAGCTATTGTTTTCTTCCTTTTATTTACATATCACAGAATTATGTAATAGTCTTTTTGTAGCTAGCTGCCATTGCATGGCAAACTTCATCAATCCAAGACCATTTTCTATATAATTATTTTATAATTTTGGATATAGTATTTCAGATAGCACTTTGCCTGGAAGACCTAATGAAAGTCACGCTATTATAATCATTAAAATAGGAAATGTTAAGATTATTTCTCAATATTTTTAGCCATCTATTATTAAACGTTATTATTGTTGTTGTTATTGTTATTATTACTATTATTACTATTGTTATTAATCTTATTTTACTGTAGTACTACCTAGGAAATTCAGTTATAGTCCAAAACCAAATTGCACATGATACAGTGTGGGACATGATACAGCATAGAAAAAGAAAAGAGAAAAGTAAAAGTCATTATTAGGAACTTCTGTTTGCACTCAGCAGAAAGATAATTGGCAATGGGGCAATATCTTTAAATATGAATTACTGGCTAGCAGAGGAACTACAACTTCAGGAAAAACAGCAGTCAAATAGCCTTCTGGTCAAGCTGAGACAAACAAGATGGTTCTCCATGGCATCAATCTTCCTGTGAATCCTATAAGTTTTCTAGAAACTTGCTGTGAGAATTTGGTGAGGTTTCTGCTAATCAAACTAGTTAAACGTCTACGTGCTGTTGGACTATATGTAGCTGTTCTTATGTAGGTACCTGAGACTATTAAGTCATCTTCTGCTCAGGACTGAGCATTTCCTGTCAGTTGCTAGGAACCTCAAGCCACTGTTGTACCAATGTAGAGGGACCACTCACCTCTTCACTGTGCTGTTCCTTGAGAATCAGGTCCTTCGCCTTGCTAGATTTGCCTATCCTTGCTATCCACTTGAAATCTTGTTTTCTCCAGTATTATAGGACACTGACATATGAAGATATAAATCTCAAGCCATGAAAGCCTTTATTATTTTTTAATGCCTTTTTCTTTTTTTTTTTTTTTTTTTTTTAGCAAAATAACATCAATTACTTTAGCTCTGCTCCATCTCTACAAGATTCTGATTTCAGCAGGTATCTCTACAGCTATCCAGAGCTGACTGCTCCTGTGGCTGACGATGTAATAGGGACAATTTGAGTACAATAGCAGAGATGCTTTGGGCCCCTAGATACCCAGGTGCAAGCTTCAGATCCACTATTTACTTGGGCAGCCAAAATGATCTTGCCTATCTCCATACTGGCAAGTTTTTAACTGGCTGTGCCACCTACAGCTACATGAAGGGCAGTCTGAATTGTGATAGGAAGATATTTAAAATGAAGACTGTAAGAGAGAAGCATATTAATGCTGTTGGGACTTTTCTATGTATCTTTTTGGCAGCCAAGGTATCATTCTGTATGTTACCTGTAGTGCCATCACATTCTGGCCTTAGATTTCTAAAACCTATGTAATCAACAGCTTGTGGCCTGATTATCTACCCTCATTCACATGAGGAAATGTATCCTGCGTCCTATGGAACTAGATGCACATCAGTGTTTTTATACCTCTATGCTTTCCTATCTCAGTCAAAAACGAGGATGCTCACAGCATCCTGTAGCACACAGAAAGGGAACAAGGTGGAATGACACTCAGCTGCCACAGATATGACATCTTAAGTACAAAAGATTGTACCTGCAAGAAATACTATTTCTGGGGATGTCAAGACATGTCTGTTGAAATGCCAGTCTTCTGCATTTTACCTTATTGCCTCAAGTCCATCCCTGAAGGCACAAACATGTAGCCTTGCCATGAGTTCCCAAGCACTAGCAGAATGAAGAGATTTTTTTTTAGCCTTGCTTCTAAAATTAGAAGTTGGAAATCCACTCAGGATCTGGGAATTTTTGTTTCCCCTTGGATTTTTTTTACTGTGAGATGCACAGCAGATGATGTGGAAAGACAATGCATGAAATGTGAATGTCAAGTCCTCTATTCAAAGAAACACCAGGAGTACAGAGAGATCCAGAATTGCTCCTCACAAAGTCTTGTCCCAAAAGTGTGCTCTGGTAGGCAGTTGTAAAAAAAGCCCTCACTTTGACAAATAGCCTGCTGAAGTATCCATCTTAGGTTGAATAGTTGTGTTTGTGCAGAGCAGCCATGAAAAATTATTCCTGTTCATTCTGTAAACACACCAGAACTCTTTCACAAGGAAATCTTGATGATAATTTTTGCTTATTTGTGATTTTTGAATGGTGTATCTGCACCATCCAGTCTTGTGAGTTCACATTCTTCCCACTCGAGTGATAATACACTCTGTAGATAGTTAGCATATAATTTAATTTTAATTATTCACTGAAGGATAAATTCTACTCCCATTAAAGTCAAAGCTGATAATTTAAATAGCTAAAGCTATTGCAGCATCAGGTCTCCAGTGTAGTCTTTTAAAATACATTCTTTTTTTTACCACTGGAGAAAAAGCACATGAATCTATCATTCAACAATAAAATCCCTTGTGGCTTTCCTGAAAAATCCACAGTTGAATCGTGTGCCTCAGCTCAATTAGAGTCACCCGTATGTGAAAGTACGCCATCAAAAAAAATGCATTAAATGGGCAGAGTTCCAACAACTTTGCCTTGTCTTTATTTTTAGCTCGTGCCACAATGTTTAAAGGCATAATCATGTTAACAAATATACAGTTTTCTCTAACCTATGTTGCAGCTGGGCCTTCACTTAGACTTCTGTATAGCCTCCCAGCTCTCTTCTTGCTCTCTTCTTATGTCAAAGAAGGCCTTATATTTTCATTTTGCACTACTGGCTGACTGAGATTTGGCTCTGCTCATTATCTAGATGGTTCTGCAGAGATTCTCCTCCCTCGCTGGTGCCTTCTAGGAGAAGAATCAGATAAAGTCATCATTTTTTGTATTAGGACCCGATGAGGAAAACTGAGTTGACTGGAACATTTTCAGAGAGATGTATTTTTACTCAAATGCTCTGCTTAGCTAAAACCTTTAAAGAGAACATAATAAATACTTCACTTGCTCCCCTTCCCCCCCAACAACATTTTATTTTAAAACAGGGGGAAGAAGGCCAGAAACTGGGAAAGAGAAGAACAATAATACAAAACTCTCACCTTTTGAATCCAAAGGCGGTTATTTCACAAAAGAATTAGTAACTATGTGGGGTTTGTACTGATGTAGAAAGTACTCAAGAGAAAAAAAAAAACCAAGACATTCCACACATTTCTGCCCTGTTGTGAGGAATACAGGTGATTAAGAAAACAGCCAGGCTCCTCTCAGGACATTAATTTTGTTGCTGTTAATCTCAGAACTATTTAAATTTTGCTTCTTACCTTCACACCTCTCCTTGTGCATCTTTCTGCAAGTCCTGGCTATGGTGTTTTGGCTTTTTATTACTTTTCCCTTTAGAGTAAGATAAAATTGGTCATTTAATGAAACTCATCAATCTCTACTTTGCCTACCAGATGGAACGCCCGAAGGCTTTTCTTGGCCGTTATGTGTATTTCCCATTATCCAATTCATCACTCATTACTAGATGAATTTACACTAGAACTAGAACACACTGGCTGTTTACCAGCAAAGAGCAAGATGCTGCTCTCCACTGTGCAAGGAATCCCCTGCTGAAAGCCCTACCAATACTGACTGCAGTCCTCAGAGAACTTTCCCCCTTCCATCATAGGCTACAAATGACTGTATTTTTCTAATCCTAATGGACAAAAAGAGCTGATTTTTTATGTTTGACTTCTGTTTCCTTTGCTGTATTTCAGTACATTTGCAGGCCCAGACCTTAAAAGTATATTTCCTCTTCTACAAAGAAAAGCCTGGATTTTTATTTACATCAATTATTTACATCCAAGAGAGGATCTACTTTCACCCTTCTGTGACATCTCCCTTTCACTATTCCAATGGAGTTGTTGCAATGCCTTCCCTGCTGTACAGGCAATGGCATATACTGTGCAAAATGCTCCTGCCAACTGCTCTGTGGGCTCCACAGAGCTGTAAAATGATGTCCAAAAAAAAGATGAATTAAAGCAGTGCTGAGTGATTTGGTGGAATTTTTTCCTTCTGCTCAAAAAAGTCATAGAGGAAACGTCTAAAAATGGTAAGTCTAGTTTTATTAGGTTCTATCTCCTCATACACGGGGAATTTATAGAAAAGTTCTTCAGTTTTATTTTATTTTATTACATGAGCACTGTGGAAGTTAAATGAATAATGATGCTTCACCCTGGTTGCAGAGAACTATTATACCTATTGAACAAATATTGACATGGAAAGAAACCCGAAGGTTTGTGTGCAACTGGGTTGCATTTGTAGCCTGGTTTCCTAGTAAAATAGAGTCTATTTGTGTGTTTAGTTATCCATCTGTCTGTCAGGACCTCCCTTAACAGTTTCTAAACCAGTTAATGAAATGTTTGCAGTCTTGCTTGGAAAAAGGATTAGAATTTTGAAGGTCCTTTTTTATTTTTAGTTAAAAATCAGTATCTGGATAAGGACTGAAAGAGAAGTCCCCATCTTCTTAAGGAAAAGCAGGCAGAAATGTTGACTTTGCACATGGTAGGTAGTATGTCCCAGCCAGTTGGTTACTGAGGATTAATTCCTGCCTTATTCTCAACATACTCTTCCAGTGGCATAAGGAATATATCCAAATGAAGGTAGTGAAATAACCTGAGGCGATGGTGACATGGTAGTAGGAGACATGAGAAATGCTGATTCAGTTTTAGGATAATGCTGCTTCATGGACATCCTAAGCAAGAATATGGGGCTTTTGGACAATTGATCTAAAACACTTGCCTGTATCTTTTCTTCTAGGGACTAAGTCTGAATTGTGAGCTCTAAAATTGTCTCTGACCATTTATCTCCCTCAAACAAGTACTGCTTCACAGAAGTTTATTGTGATATAATTAGTGTGTGGGTTTTGCAGTCTTTGTACTTAAAAGCATAGAATATGCCAGAAAACTGACCTGGTATCACCAAGTAGCTTTCTAAAATTAAAGATTACATTTATAATAATTACAGTGCTAGTCCTACAGAGCTCTACAGCATTTCTCTAACACGGCAATGTTGCCATCATTTTGAAATAGTCATCCATAGGAAATAAAATTACTATCTTTACATTAGTGGGATATCTTCTAGCCAAATACTTGTGGCGCTTTGAGGTCTGTTAATTTATCACTTTGGTGTGAGCATTCTGGCAACATATTTACTGGCAGTTTGTGGCTGGTGGAACAGCCTCTGCTATAGGATAGAGGGGGAAAAGTTTGCTGGACAAGTTGTGTTTTGGAGAAAAGGGGGAGGTGAGAGGAACAATTATATGGGCACCAAGGTCATTGAAAAAGCAAAAGGGAAGGTGTACCAGAGCAGAGAATCCTCTGGAGTTTGTGGTGAGGTGGCAGCCTGTCAAGGTCCGGAGAACAGAGATTAACAGTATCTCTGTCCAGAGGAGCAAGATTTGTTCTTCTAGATTTCTGTGCTGTGAAATTTTTGTTCTAGATTTCTGTGCTGTGAAATTAAGGTGCAAACAAGACTAGGTATCACCATAAAAGTATTTATTAAAGGATAGAGTTAAACAAAACAGAGGGAGAGAGGGAAGAGGGGAGAGAGGGAGAGGGAACAACAGAGAAAANTGCAAACAAGACTAGGTATCACCATAAAAGTATTTATTAAAGGATAGAGTTAAACAAAACAGAGGGAGAGAGGGAAGAGGGGAGAGAGGGAGAGGGAACAACAGAGAAAAAGAGAAGAGCAAGGAAGGAAAGAGCGGGGATTATATTGCCATCAGCTGAAGATGGGGGGGGAGAGAGAGAGATGCGTGCCTGGCCCAGGGATGTTCTTCTGTGGAGTTCTCCTGGAGCTATTCCTCGCATTCTTCTGGTGGAGGTGCCCCAGTGGTGGTGTTCCAGTGGAGGTGCACTGGTGGAGGTGCTCCGTTGGAGCTGCTCATTTTTGCAGGCATCACTTATGTCTTTTTATACAGTTATTTAGACCACTGCCCAGGTGCAGCTCCCCAGGAAATCTTCCTGTATGGTATCATGTTTGCAGGGGTCTGGCGGCAGCACCAGGGAGGGCCTCTGCCCCCTCCCTGTACCACTTACCTGTCCATACCACAAATACACATAAGCCTTTTCTCTTTGGGGTAGCTGGTGTGAGGTGTCTACAACCTGGACATTCAGGCCTGGCTGGCCACAATCACACTCTATCTCTGTTGATTAGTATCCCTGAGCTCTCCGGTAGGAATCTGGGCTAAGTCCAGGAAGTCCACAAAGGTGCTGTTTGCATCCCTGCTTTCGGCCAGGAATCTGGGCAATCTTTATCTTTGTTAATTTGAACATCGGAGAGACGATCAGTCCCTCACACAGCCTATGGAGATTAAAAGTGGGACAGATGCTCATGGAAATCCCATGCTGGGGCAAGTAGCTGCAACTAAAGAAAGCTGTGACTCAGAGGGAAGTCTTTTCTATAGCAGTCCATCACTGGGAGGATTGGACCTCACAGAAGGGACTCATACTGGAGTAGTTCTTCAACTGCGGCATTGTGGGGTGGACTCACATTGGAGAATTTCGTGGAGAACTGTCTACCGTGGAATGGATGCCGTGTTGGAGTGAGGGAAGAGTGTGAGGACTCTTGCCCCTGAATACAGAGGAGTGGAAGAGACTGCATGATGAATTGACTACAGCCCCCATTCCTTGCCCCTCTGCACTTCTGAGAGGGAGGAAGTAGGGAAATAAGTAGCAAAGCTGAGCCTAGGAAGAGGGGAAGGTGTTTTTAGGGTTTATTTCTATTTCTCATTATCCTACTCCGATTTGATTAGTAAATTGGCATAGTGTGCTTAAATTAAATTGATTTTGTTTCCCCAAGTCTGGGGTTTTTTTGCCTGTGACACAACTGGCTCTCACAACTGGCTCTCCATATCCTTGTCTTAGTCTTTAGGTTTATTGTATTTTCTACTCCTCATATCATCAGTGGGGTAGGACAGAGCTAGCAGTTACATGGTGCTTTGTTGTTGGCTAGGTTGGCCTAAACCATGACATTAACTCAGACTTTTGTGCTACCCTCAAAGCAGCCTAAATGCTCTTAACTACAGTCTGGATCAGGAAGCTCAGCAGAAATGTTAATACCTTCAGAGAATGGCAGTCCCAAGGCAGAATCCTCATCTGCTTACAATAAACTCTTTAGAGGTTGTGGAGAGCTAACTGTGAACATCAAGTTGTCACTGAGGAGTTGGCAGATGTGCTCACCAAGCCACTTTCAATTATTTACCTGAAGTCCTGGCTAACTGAGGAGATCCCAGCAGACTGGTGGGGGGGGGGGGCAGAGGGTGGGGAAAGGGGGTAGCATATATAACACCAATCGATAAGAAAGAAAGAAAGGAGGATCTGGGAAAATATAGACCTGTCAATATGACCTCAGCACCATGGAAGGTCATGGAGCAGACCATCTCCAGTGCCATTACATGCCATATAGAGAACAACTAGGGGATTAGGCTCAGTTAGTATGGGTTTACGAAAGGCAGGTCCTGCCCGACGAACCTGATCTCCTTCTGTGACAAGACAATCCAACTATTGGATGAGAGAAGGGCTGTGGATATTGTCTACCTAGACTTTTGAAAAGGCTTTGACATTGTTTTCCACAAAATTCTCATGGAAAAACTGGCTGATTGTGGCTTGGATGACCATACAATCTGCTGGATAAAGCTCTGGCTGGATGAACAGGCCCAAAGAGTGGTGGTCAGTGGAGTTAAATCCAGCTGTCAGTTGGTCACAAATGAAGACATAAAGTGTGTCATTAGTAAGTTTGCAGATGACACCAAGTTAGGTAGAAGTGTTGATTTGCTCTAGGGTAGGGAGACTCTACAGAGGGACTTGGATAGATTGGATCAATGGGCCAATGTCAATTGTATGAGCTTCAAGAAGGCCAAATGCCAGGTCACAAGAACCCTAAACAATGCTACAGGCTTGGAGTAGCGTGGCTGGAGAGCTGTCTGATAGAAAGGGACCTGTGGGTTCCAACCAACCAGCAGCCAAATATGAGCCATCAGTGTACCCAGTGGCCAAGAAAGCCAATGGCATCATGGCTGGGATTAGAAGTGCTGTGTCCAGCAGAAGTAGGGAGGTGATTGTCCTCCTGTACCTAGCGGTGGTGAGGCCACATCTTGAGTATTGTATTCAGCTACGGGCACCTCAATACAAGAGAGATGTTGAGGTGCTGGAGTGAGTGCAGAGGAGGGCAACAAAGCCGGGGAAGGGCCTGGAGAATAAATCTTATGAAGAGCAACTGAGGGAGCTGGGGCTGTTTAGTTTGAAAAAGGGGAGACCTGATCACTCTCTGCAACTACCTGAAAGAACGTTGTGGAGAGGTTGGTTGTGGTCTCTTCTCACAGGTCATTAGTGATAGAGTAAGAGGGAATGGCCTCAAGCTGGAATGCATTAGGTTTAGCTTCGATGTTAGGAAGACTTTTTTTCCCAGGAAGAGTGATCAGGCATTGGAATGGGCTGCCCAGGGAGGTGATTGAGTCACTAGCCTTGGTTGTATTTACAGGTTGTTTAGTTGTGGTGCTTGGGCATATACTTTGTAGAGTGGGGTCAATGATTGGACTTGATGATCCCGAGGGTCTTTTCCAACCTGAATTTTCTGTGATTCTGACACTATCTGATCAGCAACTCTATTTTATAGTGGTAGTGCTTTAATTCACTGCTCTGGGGAACTATAAAGAGGGAAGAGAAAACAATAGAAAGAATGATTTAAGCTAATATAAACTAATGCTATGCCACTGCCTCCTACAGAGCCCAGCATAGACTACATTCTTTCAGGAGTGTTTAAAGCTCTGGACATCTTTGCATCAGGGGATCTTCCATGGACAGCTGAGGCTTACTTAACTTTCCTAACAAATTGAAATGTCTTCTGGACATTCCCAGGCTTGGCAGGCAGCTAAATGACATCCAAAGGAAGGTTCACCTCTTTNCGTGGCTGGAGAGCTGTCTGATAGAAAGGGACCTGTGGGTTCCAACCAACCAGCAGCCAAATATGAGCCATCAGTGTACCCAGTGGCCAAGAAAGCCAATGGCATCATGGCTGGGATTAGAAGTGCTGTGTCCAGCAGAAGTAGGGAGGTGATTGTCCTCCTGTACCTAGCGGTGGTGAGGCCACATCTTGAGTATTGTATTCAGCTACGGGCACCTCAATACAAGAGAGATGTTGAGGTGCTGGAGTGAGTGCAGAGGAGGGCAACAAAGCCGGGGAAGGGCCTGGAGAATAAATCTTATGAAGAGCAACTGAGGGAGCTGGGGCTGTTTAGTTTGAAAAAGGGGAGACCTGATCACTCTCTGCAACTACCTGAAAGAACGTTGTGGAGAGGTTGGTTGTGGTCTCTTCTCACAGGTCATTAGTGATAGAGTAAGAGGGAATGGCCTCAAGCTGGAATGCATTAGGTTTAGCTTCGATGTTAGGAAGACTTTTTTTCCCAGGAAGAGTGATCAGGCATTGGAATGGGCTGCCCAGGGAGGTGATTGAGTCACTAGCCTTGGTTGTATTTACAGGTTGTTTAGTTGTGGTGCTTGGGCATATACTTTGTAGAGTGGGGTCAATGATTGGACTTGATGATCCCGAGGGTCTTTTCCAACCTGAATTTTCTGTGATTCTGACACTATCTGATCAGCAACTCTATTTTATAGTGGTAGTGCTTTAATTCACTGCTCTGGGGAACTATAAAGAGGGAAGAGAAAACAATAGAAAGAATGATTTAAGCTAATATAAACTAATGCTATGCCACTGCCTCCTACAGAGCCCAGCATAGACTACATTCTTTCAGGAGTGTTTAAAGCCCTGGACATCTTTGCATCAGGGGATCTTCCATGGACAGCTGAGGCTTACTTAACTTTCCTAACAAATTGAAATGTCTTCTGGACATTCCCAGGCTTGGCAGGCAGCTAAATGACATCCAAAGGAAGGTTCACCTCTTTCTCTCCTTTGCCCTGGTGAGGCCACACCTAGAGTATTGTGTCCAGTTCTTGGCTGCCCAGCTCAAGAGGTACAAGGAACTACTGGAGAGAGTCCAACAAAGGGCCATGATGATGATTAGAAGACTGGAGTATCTTTCACAAGAAAGGACTGAGAGACTTGGGACACTTTATGGTATAAAAGAGAAGGCTGAGAGGGGATCTTATCAATGCACATAAATATCTAAAGGGTGGAGGTCATGAAGAGGTGACTGGGCTCTTCTCAGTTGTAACTAGTGATAGGACAGGGAGCAATGAGTATAAACTAGAATACCGGAAGTCTCACTCAAACCTTAAGAGAAACTTCTTTCCTTTGAGGGTAATGGAGCACTGGAACAGGCTACTGAAAGATGTTGTGGAATGTCCTTCTCTAGAGACTTTCAGGACCCACCTTGATACGTTCCTGTGCAATCTGATCTAGGTGTACCTGCTTTAGGAGGGGGTTTGAACTGGCTGATGTCCAGACATCCCTTCCAACTCTTACCATTCCATGATTCTATGAAATCTCTGCCCTGGAGGATCAGTGCTGAAAGCTAGAAGATACCTCATAGTGAGCTTATGTGGAAATCAGAGGACTGAAGTGGCTGTTTGAGAGTGAAGCACTATTTTTGTTTTATATCTGGGGACTAGAATCTAATGAATTTGATAACATATGAGGGAGCCTGTGGTGACTCACTCTAGGATTGTGTATTTGTGCCTAAATTACATAAACACAGTAGGATGTCCATATGGCTGAGTAGAAAGAGATGTTTAGCAACTGAATATGCAAATGAGGTGCCCCTGATGGCAATTTACATATTACTGTACCGATCTACTGCTAATGTCTTAGCTGGATCTCCCCTCCTGCAGCAAGACTGAAATGGAAAAGTTACATTCAGTCCTTTCTTTCTTACATCTGTCTTCAAGCCCTAACAATGTTAACATTTCCTTTGAACAATTTCTGTTTACCAAGAGCTTGTCCATTCTATATGTCCCTTGCCCAGTGGATGTGCTTTTAATTTCTAACTTTGGCAGACAAATCTGTGCAACTTCCACATCTTGGGAAAAGGTTATCTAATGAACACTGAACTGGTTTCTTTGCACATTTCAGTTTTCCAGTGTGATTTGTGCTGCATGGAAAAGCATTATTTACTAATCAATGTAATGAACACAAGGCTGTTGTTAGGACTCTTACACCTGATGCTTGAGGGCATTACTGCTTCACCTGCTAAGCATCAGTGTTTACATATTACTAAGGTATCATATTTATGTCACATGTGGTTAGTCATTCATTCTAATGTTCTTTGGAAACTCTGTTTAAAGTGAATCACCCTTTACTTTTGGCATTAAAATATAATGTTGAACTAAATCTAAAGGTATTATTTTTCAAATAAGTAATATTAATCTCTTGAGTTTGGCCTTATGCTAATGTTCAGAGGTGTAAGTACGTATCTGCATGTGGAATACCAGCATTTTGTACCTTTACTTCAGTGTAAGGCATTTTTAAAAACAGAAATAGAAGTCAAGCTCTGACTTTAATCTTCACTTTCTTGCAGTGTTTGTGTTGACTTCCCCCCAATCCTCACTCCCAATAAAGCTGGAATTTCAGAGGCAATTTTCTTTCATGGCATTGACAGCTGAGGTCTGGAGAGAGAGAGCTTCTTCAGAATTACTTTGATGTCATCTGTCATCTCACTGTAGTAAATGAACACCCAGGATTCAACTACCATAGTACCCTTAGCATGTATCAGCTGTTGGGAGAGAGCACAACCCTTTTATCAAAGATGTCACAATCGACCAGTTCTTTTGGAGAAAAAAAATATGATCTTTTACAGGTATTTCTGCCCTGAATAGTAAGGCTGGTAGCAAAGCACTCAGAAAACAGTTTAAAAAATGAAGAATGTACTTGTACTTCTTGGCTTCCCAACTTAAAAAAAAATTTATAAAATGTTTTTTTTTTTTCCAGATTTCATGTAATTTGGACTGCAACAGTGTTCACCACATCACTTTCTAAACTCCTATGAAGTCACTGCAGCAGATATTTATGTGGAAAATTGTCCTTGAAGGCAATTTAACAGCTGGAAATATAGAGGAAGAGCCAGTCCCTTGAGAGCAATAAGCTCTCAGCAAAAAGAATTTAAAGCAATTTGCCAGTTCCCCAGTGATTCAGCTATGAGCATGTTCTGGGGGTGTAATGGGATAGTTATAGTTGTATTATCTAAATGACACTCATAATGCCAGAGAAAATAGCTGCTGCAGCTGGAGGGAGTCTTGCTGGTCACTTCATGCTGCCATTCAGCTCTCCCTGTGGGGCACAGACCCCATCATGGGCTGGGCTTTCTCTTAGGGGACAAGGCAGCTGTACACAGCAACTCCCTTTGGAATCCTATCGGTTCCCAAACTAGTACCAGATATTTACTGCTTAAGGTAAGGAGTCTGAAGAAATTTTACCTGTTAATCTGGACTCCCTTTTACTTTTCTTGAAAAAGCCTGTTACATTTTGCCTCTTAAAATTTTTTTTTTGTTTTTGAAGTGTTTATAACCTGGACATTGATCTAGCAATTTCTATCTAGCATAATGCTTTTTTTTTTTTTTTTTTTTTTTTTTTTTTTTTTTTTAAAAANTTTTTTTTTTTAAACTAGAAAGACTTGCATTTTATGCTCGTAGATTATTTACATTTTCATAAATAATAGGCTTCTATTTTTAAAGACCAAACATGAAATCACTTCTGGGTAGGTATAAGTTTATGTTTGAATTCCCTGTATGCAATTAAAGTACAGCACAGACTGAAAAGGAGTTTAGTTGCCAAAATTAGGAGCACTGCAGAATTATAACGTATAAAGTCCTACTAGGCATGCTGTTTGTATGTTGAATGTGAGGGGTCACAGATAAAATATATTTACTAACCCAGCAATTAGTGAAGTGTTCCAGAGTTGTCTTGTCTTGTTGGGAAAGCTCTGTACTTACGAACTCGTTAATTGCTGTCTGTGACAGAAGTTGTCCATAATACTCCAAGGGGGTTGCATTGCTGTCAGGAAGCCTTAAACACTAGAAATTTTTATAGCTATACACCTTTCCATTGAAGAACTCAAACTTGTATCATTTGAAGATCTAACAAACCATGATACTGGTTTGTGTATTGTCTGCAGTTCAGAAAATCTAAACAAAGGAGCAGGTCTGAAAGAAAACATTCATGCTCTGCAGTAGAATTTACAATATTTTCTGAGTTGTGTGAGTTTCAGGCAGGACAATGACAACTTCTATACTAAATTGTGGGAAGAACCAGAGAGAACATGACAAGTGAAGCTCTCTGAGTGAGAGTTTAGTGCTTGACTTGGTATTCTGGTTAAGTGAACTGGCAACATCAGGTTATTGCCTGGTTAAGGTCAGTAAATAAATAACTTGTTAACAATTGGATTATTTTTCCTACCTACAACATGGATGAAGGAGGTCACACTGGCACTTATTCTCTTTCTGAGATTCTGGGGACAGTCAACTGAGAAACAAGAAATTATATTGTGGTGCAGTCCTCAGAGCTGAAACTGGGGGGTACTTGCAGTGTTCTGGCAGAAGACACATTCTGCCCCTCTGTGCAAAACAGAAACAGATTCTTTTGGCAAGAGGAAAAGTATAGCTTTATAAGCATAAAGTAATCACTGAAAAATGCAGATGCATGTATTGATTCAGGCATCTGAAAGAGTAGAGATAGTCTTGTTTGCTTGTCTGAATTTAGAAATCCAGATGGAGGTTAGACACACAGCAATATTTTGGATACTGTAATGTGTCTTTGAGTTCTTTCAATAATAAAGAAAATAAATTATATGGTTTAAAAAGGTTATTCACCTGCTGTGAATCACTGTCTACTCAATTTTCAAACTGCCCACAGGATGAACAAGCAGTTGACAGCTATCTGTTGTTTACTGTAAGTGCAGATAGAAAGGAAATAAATTATTGCAAAAAAGGTAGGAAACACAGTAATGTAAACAATCCGATATGGGATTTTGGGATCAGCAATTGCTGGTTTTAAAATTATATCCAAACAGGTAGTAGCTTGGAGAATAATTCACATACCCAGTGTTCTTTGTGTAGTACAATCATTTATTACTTGCTACTGAGATCTTAATAGTTAGAAGCAGGTAAGTAATGATACTGCCATTTATTTAAGGTACTTTTACTAAGGAACAGGCAAGAGAAAGGCATTTTAAAACTCCAGATTAAAAATAGTCAAGGGCATTTTAAAATAATCTTTTATAAGTAGAAACCATAATGAGGTGATAGAAATACCTTAGTTTTTATTAGATAATGATAACAAATTCATATTTGATTTGACTTGTACTTCAGACATCCAAAGCCTCTTTCTGGGAACAAAGCATTTTTTTATAGTTTTGTAATAATTTGATGGTTTTAAAGGTGACCAAGTACTTTAAAAATAAGCATTCATTGTTACCTAGCAGCAGACGAGAAAAAAATCATTGGTATTGTATTTGTGTGCTATGCCAGTTTACATTAGCATAGTGTGGCTTGAAAGAAGTGCCACAGATTTAGTGGAAAGTGGAAGTATGAAAGGAAAAGAAAATATTTTATGCATTTTACCTTATAAGAATGTATTCTTAACACAAGAAATTGTTTAAGGATTGCACATTCTTTTTTAAATCCACAACTTACTTAGTGGTCATGCAGAAATGATTATGTTTAGATCTGCCACCGCCATTAAAATGTAAGTTGATAATTAGCATTGAATAATTTCAACAACAAATCTAGTGACATCTTTTACAAGTTGTGAAAAATATTCATTACTATCTAAGCAAAATATAGTGGTGTAAATCTAAAGAATCAGTTCAGCAATTCTTACATTCTGCTAGGATTTATGGGTTTGTGGCTCGTAAAACTATAAAGGAAAACAAAATAGGAAAATAATAACCATAAAATTCTTTGCATATTCCAATAAACAAGTGAGATGAAGCTTGAAGTTAAGCCCTGGATTTTAGACAGTCAAGCAATCTATCTTCCTTTCATAGTTACTTTAGGGTGTTGGAATTTTTTTTCCATGACAGTTAAGCAATGAAAAATTACAGTTATGGAAAATTAAGACACTTCTGGTATTATTGTAAAACAGTATTTTTGGAAATACTCATTAATTCATTGGCACAGAGGAGAGCTGCCCTCATTTTTCATATGATTCTAGAATTTAAAAAAAAAAAAAAAAAAGAAGTGACCAAAATGGAATAAAATAACTGTACAAGGCAAGCCCCAAGCCCTGCAAAAGGAAAGTGTTTGAATTTCCTGTAAATATTGGGATATGTAATACTTACGTAGATTAAAAATAAAACATAATTGATACAAAAGCAAATAAAGAACCTCTTAAAATGTACAGCTGGAGAGTAAATCAGAATACTCCCTCATTTCTTGTGGATGTATACTGTAGATATTTTGCACTTGTCTCCTAGCTTCTCAGCTTCCTGATCTTGTAGCTGAACATGGAAATAGAGCCAGAAAGCTGTATTTCATCTTTCCATCAAGGGCCTGACAGAGCCCATGTTTGTCAATTCAGTATCTCCAATATGTGCTGCCAGTGGGAAGAAATTAGTCTTTTAGACAGCCTTGTGCAGTTCAACTAGGCACTGGAGAGAGAGGCAAAGACTTTGCTTGGAAGAGGTTTATTATTTATGTAGCACTTCAGGTGCACATGGTCTTATGCACTAAATCAGCAGCACTGGCTGAATTTGTGTCTTGCTTCAAAGGACTGCTGAGGCTGTACGAATCTCTGAACGACTGGTTCAGTGAAAGAGAAATTCTTCACTTCTTGGAGCAGGGCATGATATTCCTGCTATTGGTGTGACAGAGAAGGCAGAAGGGAGGGCACAGAAGGTGCTACTCAGTGAAATATGCCCAAACACAACTCCTGCTGCTGCTTTTAAGGTACAGATTACAAATCTCTGATGAAATCTTGAGGGAGTTTGAGGAGAAAATTTCTACTGGAATCAAATTTCCCACCCACAGCTATTGCTAGCTTGATATTCACTCAAACCACAACAGTACAGTTTGATATGTAGCTTTAAAAGGCTTCTCTACAGAGAAGTAAGTGAGCAGTTAAAAACTGCCAAGTCATGCTGTGGCTTTCTGAATACCAAGAGTTAAGGTCAAAGTGGCTGTGCTCAAGGGAGTAGTTGGACTAGAAATACACTTCCAGCAGATCCACAGTCTCTGTGACTGATACCTTCTTGATCCTTTATCCTTTGCACAGGTCCTTTTCATTTAGAAAATGCTGATGCACCATAGATTTGGCTTCTTACAGTGAATTTGGAGAATATGTCCTTCCCTTGCAAATATTCGCTATGACAAATGATCCTAAATGATGAAAGGTGTAAGTAGGTAGAGATAACTGGCAAAGATTTAGTTGTAGATGTCCCTACATTAAGATGAAGTGTGTGCAGAACTACATTGCTTAGCTATGTTGTAGTTCATCTTTAGTCATCCACTTCAATCTTTCAACTAAATAATTTAGAATAGTCAATANCAGGAAGAAAAACACAGACACTGACAGACTCCGACAGACAGACTCTCTTATCTATGTTTGTGTCCTTGTTTTCATACATCTCAGCAAGCCTATGGGTGAAGCAGACATCACCATTGTTTTCACTGCGTGTAATCTAATTTTTCTCATTAAAATAATCCAACTAACCTCAAACCAGCACACCATTATACCTGACTTGGAGGCCAATTTTCTGTGAGGTACCTCTAAAATCATTAAACATTTGCTTTTTTAGAGGTATTTATCTGCCTAAAATCCTCAAAAGACTGACAGTAGGATACTAAAACTGCCAAAGTGGTCAGCTCCTTCTAAATGCTGTTTCCTGTACACAGTGACTGAAACAGGCTGGTGTGTGGCCAGATGCTGTATGGCTGTTCCTCAGACCATGGTAAGAGAACAAATGGGTTCCTTAACAGGAAATAACAAATTCTTCACATTTCATCCATTGTTCAAATTTGTAGGTGTGTACATGTGATTTTAGAAGGGCTGATGACAAACATCACCATTGGGTTCAGGAAGGAATTACAGATGCTTGTACCTTTTGAATCAGGTGCAAGTTACTGCATGTTGGACAATAAAGCTCACCCACTCTGAAAACACATTTTTACAGCTTTTTTTCTTATCCATAAATAAACATATCTTGATTATCTCACACACATATTGCACAAATTAGTTATCCACTACATGGAAATCTCTGAACACTTCATACCAATCTCAATACTAGAATTGCAAGTTATATGATGACCACACTGATATCTGAATTGGTTATAAGTATCTAACTTGTGATAATTTAGCAGGGTGATGATAACTCCTTCTATTGTTTACCATTCTGAACACCACTTGTTGCTCCAGGCATGCTTGTTAGTTGTAGCTCTCATACTGCTCATAGATGTTACACCACCTTCCTGTGTGCTGAATGCTGAATTTTTCATGACACCCACTGTACTCGGTTACAAAGTTATAGAAATACTTAGTTATAAAGTTACTTTTAATATTCTGCAATTACTGCTACTGTAACTATTCTGTTTTCAAGTTTCATAATGTGTTTGGGACTAATTCAAACAGTCCTAAATTACCAATCACTGTATGAAGCTCAATTACCATTTCTATCACTTGAAAAGGGGGGGGGGGGGGGGGGGGAAGTATATCATTATTTTCCTTCAAATATACGTTTGAAAAGTAAAGCAGCTTGAGCTTCCTGTAGTTTTATACCATATTGTGGGCAATTGAGTAAGCATCTAGTTTCTCTGCCATTGAAGAAAGCGTTTTTGTAATAGCTTTCGCATATGAAACATAATTAGGAACTTACTATCCCTTGTACAGTACAGAAAACTGTCATTACTAGACTATTTACAATTCTGGAAATGGTTTGCAAAAATCTGCTGGAAAAATAAAATATAGTGAATGTTTTATCCTGTTATAAGCATTGAAGAAGAAAATTACTTTGGCTCCATAGCGAGTCCTTAATAATGCAAGATTTTGTTCACAATCAGAATTAAATGGAGGGCAGATAGAAGCAATCTGCACGTAGGGACTTTGGCCTTGCATCTTGTGCTTTGCCTTTCCAGCATGGTCTACTATACCCCATATGATAAGATCCCTGTCAACTCTTGCTGTGGTTCACTTATTTCTTTATCTCCAAAACTCCAGTATGGTTATACTATACTACATTTCCTTGATGGAGCTGCAAATGATTAAAAATCTGTGTAATGATTTCTATATACTATATTATGGAAATTAGGCTAGGGACAGCACCAAAATTTAGCAGCAACTTGTATTTTAATAATGCTTTTACATCAACCAGCTGCTACGAAAATATCAGAAAAGCTTTTTGTTCAAAGGTAAGTAAAGGATATTTGAAGTCTAAGTTGTAACTTTATCTTAAACCATGAGGAAGACACACTGATTATCACTGTTAGGGTTCAGAATAAAACATTGCTTTTGGAGTGTGTTGCATTGCTGGTAGAAGGGGAAGCTGTTGCCCAAGTGGAGAGAATGTATAGCCAGCAAATGACTCTTTGAGCTCCTATCAGGAACAGCATTTTGCCTTTGTGCAGAACAGAAGCACAGATTTGCTGTAGGAGTTAGAATTTGGAAGTCAAATTTCTCATGCTCTCCCCTCACCTGAGACTGAATAGGTACAAGCCAGACTCCTGAATTCATGTTAACGAGGCAAGGGACCTATTTATTTGTTTTAATTTGATGGGAGCTTTTAGCTGTGTACTTACATTCCACAAGTAATAAAGTAAGGAAAGTAAAATTCTTGCAGTGTGAGTAAAGACACATAATGCATTTTGGATTTTAGAAAAGGAAATATGGCATTTAAAAACCTGTGTTCCCAAAACAGGATTTGTTACTCAGAGGTCTACTACCACATCTGGAAGTGACCGCTAGAGACTGAAGCCTTTATGGTAGCCCAGAGTTTATAGAATGATACATGAAGGGCAGAAAATCAACATTTGCTCCGTTAGTTCAGTATCGCTAGATGAGAGCCCTGGTGCTATCTGCCTTCCAACTGCCAAGAACACATTTACCCTGCTGGGATGGAATTTCCAAGCTGCACAAATATGCTCGTCAAAGGCTGGGGCAAATTTGTTTGCCATCCCCATCAATCTGAAATCAGTTAGATGTGATTTTGTAAAGTGAAGCTGCTGATTATCATTTCCACTGGTGGAGACTGACAGTGTGTGACAGTTTGTTGTGATTAAGAGATACAATCTGGAGAGAAACCAAGACTGCAAAATATTTCAAGTCAGAACTAGAAATGTGAAAAAGCCTTTAAGCAATTGTCAAGCAATAACATTGGAGAGTCTCAAACTTTTTGCTGAGTTTCACCATCTGGAGGGCAAATCACTGTTCAGATTTCTAGGGGAGAATACAAACTTGGGCTCTCTGCTATTATGCTGAAGATTAATGTTAAGTAGTTCAAGACATTTAGCAGTTCTTTAAAGCTTACATTTTGAAGCAGCACAGGTTGTGTTCATTTTTCTTTGCTTTCCCTAAAACTATCTTTGGAGAAAAATACTAGCATGGTATCATAGAATCATAGAATGGTAAGGTTGGAAGGGACCTCAAGGATCATCTAGTTCCAACCCCCTGCCATAGGCAGGGACACCTCCCACTAGAACAGGTCACTTAAGGCCTCGTTCAACCTGGCCTTGAACACCTCCAGGGAGGGAGCATCCACAACCTCCCTGGGCAACCTGTTCCAGTGCCTCACCACCCTCACTGTAAAAAACTTCCTCCTAACATCCAGTCTAAATCTCCCCTCTGCCCCTTGTCCTATCATGCTTTGTGCTGTAAAAGGACTCAGTTTCCAAGGCCTTTTGGTTCTGGCAAGCATACTGTAGAAAGCACTGGGAATGTAAAGTTGTATGCTGTCTTGACACTGTGTGTCGAGATCATACCACTTTCCAAAACCAAATTACATAATACTGCACTTATTTGGGATAAAGAGCATGGATTTTTTTTTCTGGCTCTTATGGTATGATATCTACTACTTTACTGTAATTTTTATTTACACGTTTATTTTTTATTAGATTAATTTTCTTTACCTGTTTCTTCAGCTGAAATGCTAGAAAACATCCTTTTCACTCTTTCTGCAAGGCAAAGACCAACTCAAATCTTTGCTCCTATCTTCAGAGCTCTCCATTATCATGATGCTATTTGACCTTCAGTTTCACTTAAATAACATCAGTCTTCTGTCCTTGACCTCATGAATTCATAATTTAGTTGTCAAAGAGGTCAGAATTGCATTTACATCAGACATCTCAGCCATTCAGCTTGACGTGAGAAGCAAGACTGGGTGTAGTTCTGACTCAATTTTATGTAAAACAGAGGGTTTTTTCAGGTGATGTTATTTTAAATTTTCTGTAGTTCCTCTTTGTCTTTCTGTCAAGTTATGTCAGGCCCCTTTAGGAAAGTTTCCAGGTAATCTTGTCTGCTTGATGTTAGCAGTCTGAGTGGAGTACTTGGGGCAGTCAGTGTTGGTGAGGAAAACCCAGTTTCATCCACAGTGTCATGAATGTGTATTTAAATGAAAACTAAAGCTAACAAAATTCAAGCTGGGGTTCTCTTTGACATTCAACTCTTTGCCCTAAAATGTACTCTGAATTAACTCCCCAGAGTAGTAAGTATGATGGAGTTTAGACAACAAAGCATCAATCCTAGAGATTTTATGTTAATTACTTGTTCATGGTGGTGCTAATGATGCTACTCTCTGTTGAATCTGGACCTGTGGATTGAACTGATAGACTTGAACTCAGTTCCTTTGGGAGTATTTGCATCCCCTCACAGACTCTTTCTCGATGTTACGATCAATATGGAACTGAAAGATGGCATGAAGAAAAGCATATAAAAACATTTCAGATGGAATAAACTATTTAGGATTTTGCAGATGAATCATGATCCATGGTGAGTTTCAAAGTTAGCTGATGTCTTTGGTCCTCAATCTATCCTTCCTATCTAATCCCACGCCATGAAATCCAGGCTGGAATTTAGTCATCCTAGGTTTTCTGCACTTCAATAGAGAATGAAGGTGATTCATACCTAAACAGAACTTTGCAAATTCAGAGGACAAGGTCTTTTTGAAATAGAAGGTTTTACTTATAATGTACAATTATTGTGCCATTAAAAATAGCTCACACTGTTGACAGTTTGATACAAGAAGAGGTCATGTTAGTTTTTGTTAACACATTTAGTTTCATAGTTTGAAATCACAGAATCACAGAACCACAGAATGCATTGGGTTGGAAGGGACCCTCAAAGGTCACTGTCTAGCCCTCTGCATTGAGCTTGGACACCTGCAACTAGACCAGGTTGCTCAGGGCCTCATCAGATTTGACCTTGAATGTGTTCATGGGTGAGACCTCAACTACATCTCTGGAAAACCTGTTCCAATATTTTGCCACTCTCATTGTAAAGACCTTCCTCTTTATGTCCATCCTAAATCTATCTTGTTCTAGTTTAAAACCATTGCCCCTCATCCTATCACTCCTTCTAAACAGTCCCTCCCCAGCCTTCCTGTAGGTCCACTTCAAATATTGAAATACAGCTATAAGATCTTCTGCAGTCTTCTGTTTTCCAGGCTGAAAAACCCCAGTTCTCTCAGAATGTCCTTGTAGGAGAGGTCCTCCAGTCTCTGAACATCTTCATCATCCTCCTCTGAACCTGCTTCAGCAGGTCCATGTCCTTCTTGTGTTGGGTGCTCCAGAGCTAGACACAGTACTCCAGGTGAGGTCTCACTGGAGCAGGGTGGCAGAATCACCTCTCAATCTGCTGGCCACAATACTTTTGACACAGTCTGTGATGCTATTTGCCTTCTAGGCTGCAAGTGCACATTGTTGGTTCATGTCCAGATCCTAGTCCACCAGTACCCCAAAGTCCTTTTATGCAATGGGCTCTTGGCTTAAGTATGAATCAAAAATATCATCCCACATTAATTTAAGACTAGGTGCTCAGATGTGTTTAAATGCCTGACTCCTGTTAAAATCAGTAACTCCTGATGTTGTGGACTTTTGTGATTAGCAAGTTCTATAAAAACCTTCACCTGATGGCTTGTTTCAAATTATGTTCATACAGCATTTTGTATGAATAATAGAAATCTTATTCCTATTAGAGAGAGGGATATTGCTCTAAATTACATCAGTTGGACAGTCAAGTTATTATTATACAGCATATTTCACCCTGAGAAGGGTCTATGAGAGCCTTATCAGGTCATTAGGATGCAGGCAAGCTATATAGCAGTTACAGCTAGATAGTTAATATGGCATCTCTTTGATTTTTGGGTTGTTTTATTCATCGCTGACTTAACTTCTTTATTTTTTGATAATTTACCCCACTTGTCTGGTCAAAGGGATTACTAGCAAAACATGTACCTGTCAGATTTCTTACACTTGAACATCTTAGGAAAGAAGTGACACTGGGAAGTTTCCCTGTCTATAGAGCTTTTCTGTTAAGAAGCTTGATGGGAAAGAAGAACAATGTTTATAATCTGTTGACACAACTGTTTGCCATTTATTTCCTTACAAGACAAAACTAGTTCTCATGATGCTTAGTTATAAACAAAAGAACAAGAAGGGGGAAAAAAATCAAGAAAACTCATCCTAATGAATTTATAACTACTTCTCTCTTATCTTTTTTCTTTCCTGTACAAGGTCAATAACACTCCTGAAGAAGCAAATCACTATAGAGAACCAATGCTTTACTGGCACAGTTTATAGCATAATTTTCAAGTTTCATAGTGCTCTTTCTCAGTGCAGGGAGGTGTAGGGAAGAGCAGGGGAAAAAATGATGTATTCTTTTTTTTTTCCTAGTTTACTATTTCCAGAATATGAAGAAAAACAAAAAACAAAAGTGAGAATGCAGAAGATTCTTTTGATTTCATTCAGGAGTTTAAAAAATGGCTTTACATGTACACCTCTTTATGCTACAAAATGAGGAGGGATCACATAGAGTTAGTTGCAATAGTTCTCTGGGTTTTTTTGTGCAACATTCATTTGAGCTTTCATTCCTTTATCTCCACCATAAATCTTCTGCAAAATTCTTAAACAAGAAGGCTTTCTGCTAATTCTGAACTTAAACTAGGAGTTACTAAAATATCTACCAAAAGCATAGTCTCTCTCTTTCAATCCTTTATTCAATTCTAATCTAGTGTTTGTTACCTATGAATTATTAATTATGTAATTACATTTTTCACCAGCCTATATTATACCAGTTCCATACTCATGACAGTAATGCATTTATACTGTAATTTTCACACTCGGCTCCCAACCATGAATAATGGCTATTCCAGAATTCACTTCAAGAAGAAAGAACTTTATTTTTGTTTTATTGATTTGCATGTCTTTCCACAAGATTAGTTTCTTATTATGTTCTTAGCTACCCATGTATTTCTCAGATTCCTAGACCTATCAGTAAATCTGCACTCCACAATGACTGAATACCTCATTTTGCCTTGGCTGAGTTTTTAACTTACAGTCTTGTCATATGTATTCTGTAGCTTACCTAATTTAATCAAAAGCAGCTTGACTACTTAGTAGAGCTATTGTAAATGTGTCTCATCCAGAAATCACTTCCTCTGACAAAAGAAAATGTCTGAGGTGTAATATAAAAATTTAATAAAGATAAATATATTAGTTTGTACCTGATTGTGTTGCAAATCTGTCGGCACTTTTCAGAACTCTTCTGTAAAGGAGCTTCATGTCTTGTAAAATCATAACCTAAATACACTTCCAGTGACAGGCACTGAAAAATGTAAGTCATACAGAAATGTTCAATTTTTTGGGGTGAATGCCAAGAGGATGGAGCCAGGCTCTTTTCAGTGATGCCCAATGACAGGACAAGGGGCAATGGGTGGAAGCTGAGGCATAGGAAGTTCCATGGAAATATTTGGAAGAATTTTTTTTCACTGCGAGGGTGCCAGAACACTGGAACAGGCTGCTCAGGGGGGTTGTGGAGTCTCCCTTTCTGGAGATATTCCAGACGAACCTGGATGTGTTCCTTTGTGATCTAGTATAGGTAATCCTGCTCTGGCAGAGGGGTTGGACTAGATGATCTTTTGAGGTTCTTTCCAGCCCCTAACATTCTGTGATTCTGTGATTCTGTAATCAGCAATTCAAATCCTGTGTTTCGACAGACCCAGATCTCATAGCTACCAAGAGGACATTCAAGAAATTCAGTTCAGGTGGACTTCTCTTCATTGTCTCACAGATGTAATTGCTTTAAGATGTATTTTAATAAACACACATCAGTTAATGTAAAAAAAATACACCATTTTAAGCAAAGACAAAATATGAAACACTGACCAAAGTAAAGGCTGTGCCAATATGATTGATTCACACAACAGTGGAGGTGCTGGGGAGACAGCTGAGCCTGTGCCTCTGGGGAGACCATTGCAGGGTCACAGGCTGTCTCCACTCTGGCCCCACATACTGTGCTCCCATCAGCAGACAGAGCACTGTGGGTGGTTAACTCCTGGTGCACATATCCGCACGTCTTGTCCAGGAGAAGTCCCACTCCTGCACTCTCAGAACTGGTGCCACGAATCCAAACACAGTAAGGGGGGACAAATGGAGGATACCCTGAAAAGTAATTTCTAACACTGCTGTAGACACTCTCGAATTCTACCACAGCAATAGAAGGGGCTTGCTTATCAAACCAGCTGACAGAAACATTGCATTGAGAATTTAATACTTCTGCTACTAGCTTTTCTGTACCAAAGAGTATGCACAATATTTCATTGTAAAAGAAATCTGTATTTTTAGACTAGCCAGAACATACTTTAAGCATGTTTAAGTTGACCTGACAAATTTCTTTTTCTTTTTTTTTTTTAATTGCTGTATATGTTTGCACCAACCCCTTGAATACAATTTACTAATTTCCTGACATTTTGGTGTTGCAGAGGAGGCTTTGAATGATTCTATATGCTAAACTCAAGTAGAGTTAAGAGTAAATATTTCCTTTTACAGAGCTTTAAAAAATTAACTACAGTTATGTGAAGTTGCAGGAGTCAAATCAAATCATTATTTCCAAGTTCCAGAACCTTTCAAGGTGGGAACCTTTCCCACATCCTCTCTTGGAGTTATTAATTTCTTTAAAACCTAAAGTATCACAATCTGGTCAATGCTGTCTCTGCAAGAGATGAACAGGAATGTCAATTAGTTTATTTATAAAATATGCAGAATTCTTGTAGTCCATATATTTTCTTCAAATGCCCAGTGCATCATGTCTAATGAAGGAGGAGGATCTTTTTAATATAATTTAGCATTTGTAGGGTTTTGGTAATAAGTTCTGTGGATATAAAACTAAATTATTCAGTTTGATAATTTTTCTTACTCACTTTACTAACATTTTGACTTTTAACTACAGTATACTTTACATTCACCACAAGATGCCTAAAAAAATGGTAATATAGCCTAAGACATGTTCAATGATAGCCAGACACAGAGAATATTGCAGTAAGAAGATATGGAGGAACTTCTGAAGTTAAAAAAATAGCCTTTTTATTTTTATAGCAAGTTTTAGTTTTTGAGCAAAATGGATTTTTCAGTCTTTCATAAATGCTTTTATCAGAACCTGAAAGGAAAAAAAAAAAGTCTATTAAAATTTCAATTACATGATTTTTTAAAGACTTCCTCCATTAGAAAAATTGTTTTCTACAGGCTCTAATAATCTGCTTACTGTGTGTGAGTTATAAAAATTCAATTCAACTGATGACTTTTGTTTGAAAGAATTTAAAAGTCTTCTCTAAGTTATTGCTTAAATTATTTTCTAAACAGCCATAGCTGGTGGTTTTTGTTGTTTTTTGGTTTGGGGTGTTTTTGTTGTTTTGTTTGGGTTTTTGTTTGTTTTGTTGGTTTTTTTAAAATGTATTTTCTTACCATCCTGATTTGGGAAGAGTTTCCTTTAATTGAATCATAGAATCATAGAATGCTCTGGGTTGGAAGTGATCTCCAAAAGTCATCTAGTCCAATCCCTCTGCAGTCAGCAGGGACATCCTCAACTAGACCAGGTTGCCCAGAGCCCTGTTGAGCCTCACCTTGAATATCTCCAGGGATGGGGCCTCAACCGCCCTCATAGTAAAGACTCTTTTCCTAACATCCAATCTAAATCTGCTCTTCTCTAGTTTGAAGTAATTGTCCCTCGTCCTATCACCACAGGCCTTTGTAAACAGTCTCTCTGCATCCTTCTTGTAGGCCCTCTTCAGGTACTGGAAGGTTGCTATTAGGTCTCCCTGGAGCCTCTTCTCCAGGCTGAACAGCTTCAGCTCCCTCAGCCTGTCCTTGTAGCAGAGGAGCTCCAATATCTCGATCATTTTTGTGGCCCTCCT
>WBNM01019143.1:18826-45272 GCA_013399055.1 Ramphastos sulfuratus | reverse complement strand
CAATCTCTAACCTGTACTGGTGCACAAAGTTAGTCCCTCCCAGATACAGGACTCTACACTTGCCCTTTTTGAACTGCACGAGATTCCCCTCTGCCCAGCTCTCCAGTCCACCCAGGTCTCCCTGAATGGCAGCATAGCCTGAGGGTTTGTCCACCACTTCTCCCAGTTTTGCTAATGACACAAGACTGGGAGTAATGGCTGACACACCCTCAGGTTATGCTGCCATTCAGGGAAACCTGGACAGACTGGAGTGCTAGGCAGAATGGAATCTTAAGCACAGGTGGTACACTGAGCCATCTGTAAGAAAGAAAGGCAAGTTACACAAAGCAATCCAAAATTTATGAATCAGGACTCCTTCAATTATGCATCTCAATACAGCCCAATGCAAGCTCAGACACACAGGAACAAAGAAGAGAAGTCCCAGTTACAGGACGGAGAACTGTATCCTGGAAGTAAATTACTGAAAAGAACAATGGATCATATTGAATAACCAGCTTATCCTGAGCTTTTAACCAGCTTCTGTGGCAAAGAGTCTGCAAGAATGTCTTGGAATTTATACATTAAAGCATCAAGGAGAAATTAAAATTAGGTACTATCTCTGTAAACTGCATTGCTGGGAGAGTGATACTAGAATAGCCAACCCTTTTAATTTCACCACCAGAAAAAGATACTGAAACAAAGAAATGTTCAGAAAAAGGTCACCAAAAGCCAAACCAACCATCAGAGAAGTACTCTCATAATGAGAATTCAGAGCTTATTTTCATTTTCTCAAGGAAAGCTTAAGCTATGGTCTGTAAGTAACTAAAGAAAAAAAAACAAGAGCTTGCTAACTGAGTAAACAATGGAACAAAAGCAAATACCTAGAACCAAAGCTAGTCAAATTTGTAAAGGTACATACTTTTGAGTTAAGTATTAAGGCTAACTGAAACTATTTGTTAGCACAATTAATATTTCATCACCTCAAGTCTTCAAAGCAAGATTATACGCCTGAAGTACATCACCGTTGTTACGGATCTCATGGAAATTTCTGAGTCAAATGTTTGATCTGTGCTTTATACTGATCCCTCTGGGGCTCAAAGAACATTCACCTGCTCTGTAAGGAACGCTGAGAACAAACTACAATCTTCTCTATAGAGAATAAACTCTATTTTTCCATTCATGTTTTATCTGCAGGAGGAACAAGCATGAGCTTTCCATCTCTCAGCCAATTTTTTTAAACAAGGCTTCTTGAATTCTTTAGTAACAGAAAAACACTAACCCAGCATTAGCCCATCAGCTGCAGTTAAATATATAATTTTCAGAAACCTGCTTTGATATCTTAACATGTACTAGGTAGAAAGATCTGTTGTGCAAAACTGTCAAATGCTACATTAAAGCCTTTCTTACATGATAGCCTTGCTCCTAGCTAGGGAAGGGAGAAAAATCTCACAGCAAACCAACGCAAAACTGAGCCTAACAAACAAACAAATCCCCAAAACCACACACACAAAAAACTCAACATCATTCTTAATCTTTACCTGCTCCTGTACATCTTCAAACTCTGAACTAAGCAGCTCTATGAAGATGGGGACAGCTCCTGCTTGGATCACTATTCGAGTCTGAAGGGAATTTCCAGAGGCAATGTTCGTCAGCACCCACGCAGCTTCAAACTGGAAAAGACAATGCAAAAGAATTTACTAGAGGCCTTTCTCTGCCACACCAAAAAAGAACACTAAATGTCTTTTAGAGGCAGAAACAACTGGTGTAGGGAAAGTATGAGATACCACTAACTAATGTAGATGATTTACAAAGTAAGAATCATAACCATAGAATTAAAAATTATCAGTATCACATGAAATTAAAATTGGCAAGAGTTCCTTATGAGAACAAGATACCTAGAAGTGTTTAAAAGACACAGAGATGTGGTGGTGAGGGTCAAGGTTTAGCACCAGGGTTAGTAGACTTAGAGGTGGGACTCAATGATTTTAAAGGTCTTTTCCAAACAAAATTATTCTGTGATTCTGTAAGGGCTGCTGAGCTTCTGAGGCTGCTGTAAATTCTCAATTATTATTTTTTGTTACACAGTTACACTACCTTTGGTCTGTTCTGCTGGCTAAGAACCTATATACACAAAAAAGGAGTCTTCCTGCAAGAAATTCAAGTGGCGTCCCTCAGGGGTCAGTACTGGCACCAGTGCTGTTTGACATCTTTGTCAGTGACATGGACAGAGGAATCAGTGCACCCTCAGCAAGTTTGCAGATGGCACCAANCTTTGCAGTGAGGGTGGTGAGACACTGGCACAGGTTGCCCAGGGAGGTTGTGGCTGCTCCCTCCCTGGAGGTGTTCAAGGCCAGGTTGGAGGAGTCCTTGAGTAACCTGTACCAGTGGGAGGTGTTCCTGCCTATGGCAGGGGGTTGGAACTGGATGATCCTTGAGGTCCCTTCCAACCTTACCATTCTATGACTCTATGAAATCTAACACTTGCGGTGACTGAATGATTATTTTAAGGAAGACCCAAAGGAAAACTGAAGTTCTGAATTAGCACTCTGTAACCTTTCATGTTACTCACTTTAATTTCAACTAACAAAAACATTAATCTTTTATGCTGAAATGCAATTTTTAACACTGCTTGACAGATCTCGGATTCCAGACACACAGATTTTGCCAGATTTCTGCCTGTTTTCCAGTCCCAAAATAATGACACTATGCTAGTAAAATTTAATCCCATCAGACACATTCCAAAACTAGAGAGCTAAAAAACTGCTACAAGTTGAAAGAAAAGACAAAAATCAATGAACAATAAAAATGGTAAGTTGTATGCTATACATGACTCATTTCAACATTACTCATTTATTAAACTCCCTCAGTATTCCAGGAAAAGTCCTGACAGACCATCTAAAATTAGCTGTCCTTGGATTAGCAGCAAGAAATTACATTTAAAATTTAGTTATAAAAGCTGAAAAGGAGACACAGAAAGGCGTCTAGGCTTGCAAGGCTTCTAATGTTTAAGTGTTACTATGAAAGACTTCAGTTTAAAAAAATACAACTAATCCTGTCCTCCTGACCAACAGAACAAGAAATTATCTGCTGATGTGATCAGAATAAACAATTCCAAAATAGACTATTGTGATACACAAAGGATCTGGCCTGCAGTAAAGCAGAAAACCATGTCAGAACTGCAAGACTCATCGTTAATGAACTAGAAGCAAAATGGTCAGGCCAGAGCTTAAGACCAACAGATTACGTAATTGCTTTCCTGTAACATTACTTTCTTTAAAGTGGGACATCTAGTGTTCTGTGATACAGCACACCAGGAGTATTAATCATCTTTCAATCACAGAAGTTTCTTACTCATAATTTAGAACTTGACCTTTGGTTTCATAAAGGATGCCTCAGAGACTCACATTCTGTCCAGTCACATAATCAGAATGAGTAAGAAACACTAGACATAAACAGAATAATCAAACTTCTTGCTCAAATCTGCACTTCAAATTTTTATTACTTTATTACTTTTGATTATAAGCTAATCATAATCAATCCCTACTTTTTGTGCAAAGAAGCTCTGCTCTAGGAGGGAATGTTGGACTAGGTGATATTCAGAGGTCCCTTCCAACCCTTACTATTATGTGATTCCCAGCATGTAATAAGAATCAAGTGTGAATTAGATGATACCATTGTGTGAGCATCACTTAATATTTTAGATGATCTAAGTTACAGCAAGTTTATCTCACAGTTCATCTCCTCCCTATACACTGTGGATGCTTGATGCCCTAGGATGTATAAATTATGGAAAAGCCACATGCAAACAGCAAAGGAAAGAAAACTAAAATATTTAATGATAATTAAAGTTAATTGCCAGGAAGAAAATCTCATCCAAGGGATGATCTTGGTATCTGTGTGGTACTTGGGTTTTTTAAGATTTCTCTCTCCATCACAGTAAGATTTTGCACATAAGATAAATGTACTTGTTCACATATGGTTTAATTGATCACGGAGAAGAGGGGAGCTTTGCTAAGTCTTGAAACTGCTTGAGTGAAAACTGGAGAGAGGAATTCCAAACAAATTCAGCTTTCCTACCACCACCAACAGAAGCATAGTTTTTACTGTATATTCCACTGATAACACAGAAGAAGAAATGAGCCACAAAGTTCCAAGTTCATCAACACGAAAGAGTTTTCATATTCAGTACAAGAGACAAAGGATGAATCGTAGAATAGAATCACAGAATCATTTTGGTTGGAATCATCCAGTCCAACCATTACGTAAGTCTCCCAAGTCTGATGCTAAACCATCTCCCTCAGCACAAGTCTGTGAGTTTTGAACACCTCTAGACACTGGGATTCAACCACCTCCCCTGGGAGGTTTGAGAACCCTTTCAGTGAAGAGGTTTCTACTAATGGCTAACCTAAACCTCCCATGGTTCAACTTGAGGCCATTTCCTCTCATCCTTGTAGTTATTCCTAGGGAGAAGAAACCAACACCCACCTGGCTACAACCTCCTTTCAGGGAACGGTAGAGAGCAAGGAGGTCTCCCCTCAGCCTCCTCTTCTCCAGGCTAAACAACTTCAATTTCCTCAGCTGTTCCTCACAAGACCTGTTCTCCAAACCTTTCACCAGCTTTGTTGCCTTTCTTTGGACCTGATGCAGCAGCTCAATGTCTTTCTGTTAGTGAGGGCCTCAAATCTGAACCCAGTACTCTGGGTACACTTTTGTAAACATTGACAGAGTAAGCCAAATATTAACAAGTGAAGTCAAGAGGAACTTCCTAACTGTTTACAGCAAAACATTCAGCCTGTAGACTCTGAACTAGCAAGCAGGCAGACAAATTTGCAAAATGAAGGAAAATTAACAATCTAGAATGGAGCAATGTGCTCAGTTTTATATTTTCAAAGCTTTGTTACACACTCTCTGGGACAAACTTGGAAATTTCAACTTTTGTTTGTTTCCCTTTATCCTCTAGCTTTCATGCTAGAGTCCTGTAAGATTTTTTTTTCTTTTTTTTTCTAGCAGATCACTTACAAACTTTTCAATGGAGTTGTAAATAAACTGGCTTAATTCTGATACATACTCTTAGTTACTCCCCACAGACTCCTCAAAGGTAGCATACAGACCTGTGGAATTCTGTGGACATGAAACTGAAAAATAATTCCTACAGAGAATATCTTGTCTCTAATGCGCAAGGAAAAACGTGTCAACTTTTTGCCACCTTCCACTTATCAAAATTTGGATTTCAGATGGCATTACAATCTGGCTGCCATATGTATTCTGACAGAATATTGATTCTGATATATATATATATATATTGTATGTAATGGTTACTTTTTAACATTTTTTTCTTTTACCAATGATTCGGGGTTGGTTTTTTTCTATTAGCCCAGAGAAAGAACTTTGACCAGAAAAAAAAAAAGACAGCTGGCAATGAGACATTTCCAAGAAGCAAGCCCAAGACAAATTAACTACCATTGTAGCAGATAAAATTTAGTTTTTCAAACCAAAGCAAGTACATTACAAGGTTTCTATTTATAATTATGGATTGTAATTCTAAATTATTTTAATCAAGAATTTAAATTGTGATTCTAAACGCTTTAAATTGTCTACAATTAGTACTAAAACCCCAGCCAAAATCATTAAGTTTAGTTCAACAGATTGTAATTAGTTGAGGTCCAAATTTCAAACTCTGTTTTTGTTACATGAAAGTGTACCAGTGTCATCCTAGCATTCATATAACGAAACTCAAACATCTCTCTCTCCTGTTCCCAGAAGTTTAGCTAGAAACCCTAAAGATAAAATAGTCTTTTTTAACCTAGTGAAGAAAAAAAACCAGAAGTATAGCTAATTAAACAAATCACTAATTGTTTTTTTGCGACTTAATTTGCATCATCAAATGCCTTCACACTGTAAGAAGATAGATACATTGATATTTGCATACCTGTAATGTGCAGTTTTCTTTCCGTTTGAGGAACTCCACAAACCTGGCCACCACTCCTGGTGTGCTTATAACTTCATCTATTGGGGGATTTGGTTCTAATGAAAGGCAAAGTTAAGATACATTAATTTTTTCTCAGGGAAATCATATCCTATGTAATGACTCCTCTTTCCTGTGTATTCTTTTTGTACAATACTGCTTTAGCTTTACCAAAAGGTAATGGATTCCTACCCATCACAACAGGGCTCCAGCCTGAATGTTGCAGTAATGAGATACCCTGATTTGAGCTAGCAATATGCCCTCACGGGCAAGAAGGCCAACAGTATTCTGGGGTGCGTTCACAAGAATGTGGTCAGCATGTCCGAGGGAGGTTCTCCTCCACCCCTACTCCACCCTTTTGAGGCCACACCTGCAGTATTGTGTCCAGTTCCAGGCTCCCCAGTTTGATACTGGGAACTACTGAAAAGAATCAAAAAGGAGTGCCACAAAGATGCTGAGGGGACTGGAGCATCTCTCTTACAAGGAGAGTCTGAGAGACCTGTGACTGTTTAACCTGAAGAAGAGCAGACTAAGGGGGGATCTTCTCAATGTTTACAAATGGAGGTCAAAAGAATGGGACTAGGCTCTTCTCAGTAATGCCCAGTGATAGGACAAGGGGCAAAAAGCAGAAACTAGAACACAGAAGGTTTTGCTTAAACATGATTCAAAACACCAATGCACTCAGTAATTTAGGCAGACCAACTTCACAGTAGCAGTTCTGTGAAGTCACCCTGGCACACGCACATGCTGAGAAACTTCAGGAGACCAGCATGTATAATGCCTTAGAGACATTGCCTACAATATTTAAAGCTACAATCAAGAGTTGACATCACACCTGCATCACTTAGTAGTCACACAGATTTCTAAAAGGAAGTGACTATTAAATACATCTAGCTGACATTTTGCAAAACAAGATCTTCATCCAGATATTTCTGTATGAAACTCAATCTTCGTTGCTGTCAAAGTAAAACTGTATGTCAGGGATGCTTCTACACTTTTCTCCACATAATTTCAGCCCTTACCTTTAGAAAGAAGCTTTCGGAACTTCTGGGTGGCTGAAAGCTGCTGTTCTGGACTATTGGAGAAAATCATCTCAATCATATCAGAGGTGATGACTGCACTCTAGGATTCAGACAAGGTAGAAAGGAAGAGAGAAAACAAAATCCAGAATTAGTGGTAAACTGGTATCAAGTTTATCTCTTATTGAGTAAGAACCTAGATAAGACCATTACAGTCAGCAAATGAGCCAACATACACGTACATCTGCATAAGCAGGATCACTCTTAAGTCTAGTTTTTATTTCCTGTAAGCCGAAATTCAGATTTTAAAGATGTGGCCAGAAAAATCACTCTTCAGAATCTCTTACTGATAGTCTCTCTCCTCCTTTTCTGTCTCACCTACTCTAAAATAAATGCTAAACTGTCAGCTTCAAGAAAAGGTAGTTTAAATTGGAATAGCAATTAGTCAATGGTGATATTGTTCAGATTTCTGTAACACGTCCATTTTGATTCATTCTCTTAAATCTAATGCTTGTCTTCATCATCAAGTGAGGGTATTAAATTTTCCATAATACTGATGGTTTCCAAATTAAATCAACAACTTCTCTTATCTGACATTCTCTTACCTGACAAAATCTGACATTCTGTTCATCAGATATGTAAACTCGGGTAAAGAAGCATCAGGAAAGTCAGATTTTTTTTCTTCCTCTTCTTTTGATCTAAATTGCTACTTCCAAAACCAGAAAAATAGTAGATGACAATGCCCAAAATACCAAAGGTTTATCTCTAACAGTTCCACCTGTTAAGATCTTGAAATTTATGGTATTTAGACTACTAAACTGTACAATGGTAGCATCTATGTCAATTAGACTCCTTTCCTTACTTTTTACTATCTATTGATTTCATACGGGTTTCCGCACAACTGATTAAATGGTACTTAGGACTTGTCTGATGTTTAAATATTATCTTGAAGGGTAAAACAATCTATTCTATTACAATACATTCTACCACCTTGTTTAAAGGTTTTTCTCTGTTTCTTAGTAATTTTCGAGGCTGACATAACCAAGAAACCAAGAGAAACCAACAGAAACCAAGACCAGCCTGATTTCTATGAAAACATCATTTGCACATTCTGAATACAGACGCAAGTGTGAAGATCAGTGGTCAGACTTAACTGAGGATTGCACTTCCCTTACACCTTTCAGTTACAGCCTGAATCCCTTAACAGCCTTCTTTCTAGGGAGAGGATTGCATTAAAAGGAACACAAAGAAAGCAGAAAAGTCTGTTTCCACTACAAGTTTTACTTCCGTAGGATGATCCTCTAGCTTGAAAAGGAGTTTAAGGACACCTGCAGATAGCTAAACTAGGTCTAGCTGTGTTCTCAACACCCCAGCTGCCATAAGTCCATTAACAAAAGATTTCAATTAAGCCCACTTTCGCTTAGCAAACAGTAGTAACACATAGCTTGCTTTCTACTTTGGTGTTTCAAGCATTATGAAATTTCAGGTTAAAAAACCCAAACAACTCTGGCCAACAGCTGATAAAATTGCCTATAAACATCAAACCCAGAAACCAGTCAGCTTGCCTGGAACAATGACAAATTTTTTAATTTTCCTGAAAGTATGTCCACTTAGCAATTATTCTATCACCTAACACTTTTCTCTCATGTCATCTGTTTCAGGGCAGTTCACTAACACAGGTGGCTTAAGAGCTGTCCATAAGCTCTTCAAATTCCGTTTTTCATATCCTTCTGGAATTGCATTCCCCTCAGGTTACTGCACAACAGACCTGTCCATTTTCAATCAACACCGTTCCTTCCTCATCACTTACAGAAGTCATCTCCATGTTGTTCATCTGAGCCTCATGGAAGCCACCATCAGACATGACCTCTTCCTCCGCTTCTTCCTCAGCTGTTGCAACATTTCGGCGTTTAAACAACTGAAAAGAGAAAGAATTTAATACATCCTATTTAGCAAACATATACATAGGCTGGAATAAAAATTATATATGTTACCGCCTGAAAGAAGCTATTATACTGGCTACACTGAGAGCAAAAGGAAAAAAAATCAGTCCTGAAATAAATGAAAACAGTGATGCACTAAAATACTGGTTCCTAACATTTCTGAAAAAGTCTCACTGATATTCCCTTCTCTTCACCATCCTCCTCTATCTACAAGCTATGTCTAGCTTTCAACTAATTGCTTTCTTGAAAAGGAAGCTGGGGCTCAAAGACCTGAAAGATTGACATCTATAGCAATTTGGAACTTCAGGAAAGGTGTTAAGATCCTGAAGCAGGTCCACAGAAGGGCAACAAACAAAGCTCATGAGGGGTCTGGTGAACAGGTCTTGTGAGAATTGGTTGAGAGACCTGGGGCTGTTGGCTCTTTATTATGGAGAAAAGAAGGTTGAAGGGGAGACCTTCTTGCTCTCTACAACTCAGTGAAAGGAGGTTGTAGCGAGATGGGAGTTGGTCTCTTCTCCTTAGAAAAAACTAAGAGGATGAGAGGAAATGGCCTCACATTGCATCAGGAGAGGTTTAGGCTGGCTATTAGAAGAAACTTCTTCACTTGAAGTTCTCAAACACTGGAACAGGCTCCCCAGGGAGATTGAATCTCCACCTCTGGATGTGTTTGTAAGTGAGAGAGATATGGTGCTGAGGTGTGGTAGTTTGGGGGAGGTCCCAGGTTCCCCTAAGGAGGCCACGGAGCTGAAGTCCCATCCCAGGGGACAGACCTGGTAATCCCACCATGTTGTAACATTGTTTTCTATTATGCTTTCGGGTATCACAGCTGATAGGGCAGTGCGTGGCTGATGNGTTGCTATCTGGGCTGCATGCACACACTGCAGGCTCATGTTGAGCTTTTCATCAACCCAGACCCCAAGGTCCTTTTCCTCAGGGCTGCTCTCCAGCCATTCACCACCCAGCCTGTATTTGTGCTTGGGATTGTGCCTACCCAGGTGCAGGACCCTACACTTAGTGGCCTCGTTAAATCATGCGGCCTGCTGAGGCCTCGTAGGCCTAAGTTGGGGAGGGCACTTTTGGCCTACCCTCAGGCGTGCTGAGGGTGGAAGGGGTGGAGGATTCTAGATGGTTTCAGTCCAATAGACTTGGCCTAGCTTGTGGATGTATTCATTCTATCTGATTGCCTTTTGCATATATGCACCTGCAAACAGAATCTCCCTGTAAGCTTCCAGTCAGTGTGCAATATCTTCATTCTTACTCTTCAGAAGAAGCAGGAGTCACTTCTGTCCTCCAGTCCTGTGTAGCTCGTGGCTTCAAACTGGGACATGAGGGACATGGTTTAAAGGACTTTGCCGAACTAGATAATGGTTGGACATGATGATATCTAAGGTCTTTTCCAACCAAATTGATTCTTTGTACAACACCTGCATACGCTGGGATAAATGAGTTAGTGGCAAAGAAACTTTGGAAGATGATCACATTGGATTGAAATTATACTGGGCTGAACTGAAGTTGGTTGCTACCATTTAGAAAAGTTTCCCAGTAAAGGCTTTACAAATAAGACAGATGGCATTCTGCTACCAGTACTCTGAAAATGCTACCTGTAAATACTGAGTGAATAAAAAAACACTGCACTTTACTTTCAGAACTCTCCATTCCCTTTCCTTGAAGTATCTGGTATTGACTCTGACTCTAGACTTGACCTACCATTCCAAACAGAAGAATATTACTGTTTTCATTCTAACTCCAGAAACCTCAAAGCTGACCAAAGCTTCAAAATAACTTTCCTTGAAATTGAACCAATCCCTTCACACTTCCAATGGACGCAATGAAGAACAAAAGGAAAAACTGTTCAGTGCTACCTGTTTTTATCAGATGTTTTTTCTCATGTCTTGTCACTGCTGCTCTTTCCTGAGTAAACCTGCTGTGCACCTGCCACTTTGCAACACAAATGTAGTAAGAACTAGCAAGACATGTAGGTAGAGAAGTTTCATTTCCTAGCTTTTTTCCCCAATCATTTTGCTTATAAAATATAATAAAATCCACTACTCAAGGTACCAGCCTTACAGGCCTAAACGTAGCATGAACTTCTCTAAATTCATAAATGAACTGAAACTTATAGAAAAATGCAAAGAATCAGGTCAACAAATTATTTCTTCCCTCAAGAAAATCATTATGGCAACATAAAAGGACTTGGTCAGACTTTCTCCTTTCCTACTCTAGCTGCAATTTTTCTTTTCATTTCACCCCAGCTTCCCATTCTTTGAACAGACATTAGAGCCACCGTAACTCAGAGCAAAACAATCATGGTTCAAACCATAAACAAAACACAAAACAGGAGTTCCTCAGTCACCTTCAGTGCAAGGTCAGAGAGCATTTCTCAAAAAATCTTTTAGCTGCTCTGGCCAATCTTACACCTAAGTGAATGTGGGACACTCATGAAGCTTTGTAGAGCCTGCAGAAAAGGAACCAAAGTCTGCAAGTAACTCTGATTTCAGACTGACCATGTATGAATATTGCAGGGCAGAAACAACTAAGAAGGGGCTTGGGAGTAGCAAAGAACCAGAAACAGTGCAAGACAGGACTTTTCAAGGAGTGGTTACAGTTACTACAACTGTAGTACAGTACCTGTTCCTCCCTCTTTTGCTTCCGTAGCTGAAGACCTTCTTCCTCCCGTCTGCGACGCATCTCATCAGGGTTTAGAGACTTGTTCTTGTAGCTCTTCAGTCGGAAATTCTCTTTTCCTGAGGTCGTCATGATTCCTTTATAATGCAATGAAAAAGAAAAGTTGGAAAGGAATTACTCTGCAACAACATATCATTTCACAGTCTGTTTCCATCTCTTAAATCTCTGTAACCATGCACTTCCCACCATGCCCTCCTATGTGCTGTCACCTAACTTCCACTAACAGAAGGTGAGAAGCAAAATTTCACAAAACTGTCATTTCATTGTGCTGTGTCAGACCAACAAACTTTTATTTTACTCTCTGAGGTTAGAAAAAGTAATTCAAACACAAGACAGACAACCATGAGCTAAAAAGACATGTCGAAGGGGAAAGTGACAGCCACTCAAGTTTATCCGCCCTTGAACATGAACGAACCATGGGCAGAGAAGATCTCAGACATTCTGTTCTTAGAAATTCTCCATTTTTGTCTGAAACACATCTTCTCAAACTCAAAAGATTGTATTGGCCTTTACTTGGGATTTCAGGACTCCTGTAGTCATTTCATACCTTCACATTCAATTCTCACAAGTTCTTAAATGAAAGCAATCCTTGACAGGGCGCATCTTCATGTAATACTGATTATCACTTATTTTTAATAGGTATACTGTTTGGATGACATCCCAGTGTTTCCAAACATCAACGACACAATCCAACTTCAGCATTAGTAAGTTCTCCTTACAGTCTTCCTTATTGTACTTGTTTTCCTTGGTTCCCTCCATCTCTTACTTTGTGTGTTAATTTCTTTCAATTAACTTTGCTTCTGACTTTAAGGTAGTAATTTTCATTTTCCTCTCAGAGCCCTATTAAGCCCTCACCTGATGCACTCGACATCGTTTCATATACTGAAAATACAGGCAAAGGATTTACTTGAATCTTCTGACTTTACCTAAGCTCCTCTACCTATGAATCCAGGAGTCATCAAGACTAACGCTACCAAGTCTGGTGGTAAACTATAGATTCATGTTGCTAAGCACCACATCTCTGCATCTCTCAAACACCTCCAGGGATGGGAATACAACCACCTCCCTGGGGAGCTCATTCAGTGGTTGAGAACCCTTTCAGTGAAGATGTTTCTTCACTGAAGAAGGTTTAGGTTTAGGTCAACCTAAACCTCCAATGGTAAAACTTGAGGCTATTTCCTCTTATGAACACAGCTCATCTTGCTGACTAATCCTTTCTTCTACTTTCTGGATAATCTCTACAGTCAAAATCCCTATATGTGTACTGTGTTTTACCAAGGAGTAAAAGCCTTCTTACAAATTCCTACCACCAAATGACTAGGAAGGCAGTTTCTTCTATTAAAGGTGAAAAAAATAAGCTCCCTTCACCATTCAGAAATTACAAATCGAACAAGTAATCAGTTCAATAATATATCTCATAGTAGTTCCCCAGTGGTAGCAATAAAATCACAATGCACAGCCATTTAACACACCTGCCTACCTGACCTGTGTAACTACTACCAAAGTTACTTTCTAAAAGCAGCTTTTGCAGTACCCACAGCTCATAAAATCAATTCTTCCTTCATCATTCTCCCACTACTTTCCCAACTACTTTTGACTGCTATTCAACGATCAAAGATAGGATTTCATATAGCCTGCACCTACTGCTAGCATCTTTAGATTTAGTCAGTGTGGCAAATTATTTAATTGGGATTGGAAATAAAATGATCCCACGTTAGTTGTTCCAGTCATCCAAGGACTGTTTGCTGTAAATCTCACTGAATGGTAAGGGTTGGAAGGGATCTCTGATGATCTCTCTAGCCCAGCCTCTCCACTAGAGCAGGATCAGCTAGAGTAAATCACACAGGAACACATTCACACAGGTCTGGAGTGCCACCAGAGACTCCACAATCTCTCTGGGAAGCCTGTCCCAGTGCTCTGCCATGTTCAAAAGGAAGAAGTTTTTCCTGCTATTTACATGGAATGTCCCTGCGTTCCGGTTTGTCTGTTTTCCCATGATGTGTCACTGGGCACCACTGAGAAGAGTCTGGCTCTATCCTGCCTTTTGCTACTGACAAGCATTAATGAGATATCCCCTCAGCCTGCTCTTGTTCAGGCTAAGCAGATCCATCTCTCTTAGCCTTTCCTCATAAGCTTCAGCCCCCTCTCATCTTAGTGATCTCCACTGGACACTCTCCAGTAGTTACTTGTCCTGCTTGAACTGGGGAGCCTAGAACACAATACAATACCGCAGGTGTGGCCTCAGCAAAGCAGAGCAGAAGGGGAGGAGGACTTTTGTCAACCTGTTGGCCACACTCTTCTGAATGCATCCCAGGATGCCATTGGCCTTCCTGGCCACAAGGGACGTTGCTGGCTGATGATCAACCTGTTGTCTACCAGAACTCCCAGGTCCTGCTCCCCAGAACTGCTCTCTAGCAGGTCAAACCTCCAACCCATACTGATACATGGGGCACACATTCTGCCCTAGGTGCAGGACTGTACGCTTGCCATCACTGAAGTTCATGAGGTTCCCCTCTGCCCAACTCCCCAGCCTGTCCAGGTCTCACTGAAGGGCAGCAGAGTCTGACAGGGCGTCAGCCACTCCTCTCAGTTTTGCATCATCAGCAAACTTGCCCTGAGTACACTGTTCCTTCACTCAGGTTATTGATGAAGATGCCAAACAAGTCTGGACCCAGTACTGATCCCTGGGAAACACCAGCAGTCAAGGTCCTCCAGCTAGACTCCACTGCAGTGACCACAACCTTCTGAGTTCTGTCCTTCAGACAGTTTCCAACTCTCCTCACTGTCTAATCATCCAATTCCTGCTTCTTAAGCTTGGCTGTGATCTCCACTTTCATTTTTCAAGATGAAGCCTTTCCCATAGACTAAATCACAGAGGCAAAACAAGTTTAAATTGCCTCACTCATCTTCAGCAACTTTGTAATGGCTTAACTGAAAAAAAATCATTCAATGGTCACTTTAAATTCCCTCATGGTAATTTCTTCATAGCAAACAGCAAAGTCTGGATCTTCTCTGCACTATCAAAAATAATGCTACTTCTGATAAAAACTGGTGATGGTTGTCATGGAAATGTTCTACCCATTTTTTATTTCCTAAAGATAGCATAGTATTTTCCACACTTTTGGCATACTTTCATCTACAGATAAAATGTGCTGGGAAGGAGTTTTCATGGCATAGTCTTTGGTATTTAGTGTAGCACAACTCGAAACTCTACACAGGGCTTTTCCCCTAATTTTGATTGCCACAAAAAAAAAAAAAAAAATTAGAAGAATTAAAACCACTGTCTACTCCTTAATGCTTGTATTTCCCTATATTACAATGCTCCAGTTTTCTACTGATCAAGCACACTACAAATCTGGGGATGTTCTAAGCACACATATCTAGGAGAAAATGACAGAACTGCCTTTATCCTTGTTCATTAAGCCAAAGAAATTCAGCAGCTCTGGGAAACACTTGGTTATCATAACACCCTACCTTGTCCCAAGCAATCATCTAACTCCTTGCCATTTTAAATCAGATGTAACTAGACTTAAGGCCTTTGCCAGAAGGAATACCATGTAACTAATACTCTTTGATATTCCACCCATCAGATGTATCCAGATGTAAAAATAAAGGCATTACAAATCAAGCCCTGCAGACTGGTGTCTATCTACTGTGGATGATGGAAACTAAGATTACCAAATATACTGCTGATATTAAGGACTATTAGAGACAAAATTTCCTTCTTTGGAATTTGGGGTGGGAGCTAAAAAAAAGGGAGAAAGGAGCGGGGCAGAAGGGAGAAAGGAGCGGGGCAGAAGGGAGAAAGGAGCGGGGCAGAAGGGAGAAAGGGGGAAAATTCTACCTTCTAATAGAAATATAACAGGAAGATTTGAATATGAAGGCAGACAAGGAGGCTGAAGAGAAAAAAAGTCATCTTGAAGATTTATGATCTGACACACTACCAGTTTATGTTTGCTAACTAACAGAAGCAGTTGTCAGAAGGAAAGGACTCACTAAGGGTATACTTTTCAGCTCTACTGTACTGTCAAACTGCTGTCTCACCTGCCAGAGACACTGAGAAGATACATGAGGCACTTTCGGCCCTGAGAGGACATCTCATGCTGAAAACACTGCCAAGAGGAACTCCAAGCAATAAGAGAGGTTGGAATTATTCATGATGAGAAATGATTCAACTCTGCTACAAAATCTTTACTCCCATGAAGAGTTTTGTTTACTGACTCTCCCATAAAAGAGATCTAGACCTTTTAGAGAATTAAAGCTCCCTCACGGTCATACTTCTTGACATGAAGTCTAATAACTGTAGCATAGCCTGGACAGATGTTTAAGCAATTCACTGATTACAGGACACATCATCTTCTGATGCTTTTAGTGAGAGACAAGTAAACCTATAGCTTGAAATACTGCCCCAAAAGCAGCACCTGGTCATTCAATTATTCTCATCAACACGCTCCCTACAAATCCAATATTTTGGTCAGAAATTTGTTTCTAGGTTTTTTTCCTTCCCACAAAGTGCAGACTTTGGGAAGCCCTTCTAATTTCCTTTTTCATGATTCTAAAGCAATGGGTTCACAGGATGCTAACAGAAATACTTAATTCTGGTGGAAGTAAACTGTCAGCTTTCTTGAAGGTAACAGACAACGTAAGGTCTTCATCATACAACCATGAATAACATAGGACACAGAATAATTTAAAATATCACCTAGGATTAATGCTTTTTCCCTGGAAAAACCTCTAGAGCAACATGCTACATTTGTCATGATCCTAGAGCTGAAACTACATCCACCAAGTGTCTATGCTGGTGGCAGTGTTATCTGAGAAGGTAAAAAGAAAATGAAGTCAGCAAACTGATTTTCTCTCTTCACTGTCACCTCCTGTTGTTTGAAAAAATGGCTCAACCAAATAAACATTTTGGTGAGGCTGTAGAAGCTTCTTTTGCAAAAGCACTTGAGAGCGCATACTGGATTACAAAGGTCTGTGGGAACGTCCATCAGTAGAAACATCCATATCATCTGAAGACAAAAGGGTATTACTTCCCAATTTTCAAGTGTCTTCAGACTCTTGTGAAGTTCAAGTTGTCTAGAGGAAAGGGTATTTAATCATTTCAACTACAAAAAGCTATTGATGAACATAGCAAATTTCTAAATCCTTGCTTAACTTTCTCTGCTTGCAACATGGGATTGGGAAAAGCCTCTCACATTATAAAACAAAGTTACACTAAGCACTTGTGAAGTAAGTTCTGTCTATGATATATCAAAACCTAGCACTAAACAAGGAAAGAGAATGACCATGAGTAAAGCCACAGCAGCAGGCATGAATGGTGTTCATCATCAGCAGGAATGACAGACCTCAGTTTATGAAGAGGGATCCACACTCCTAGGGTTACAATACACATGAAGATGAAAGATAAACAGACCCACAACCTTCTGCTATCCAAGAAGTCAGAAGATAGAATCATAGAAATGTTTCAGTTGGAAAAGACTTTGAGAGTCACTGAGTCCAATCACTAACTCAACCAAGGCTGGTGCTGAACCATCTCACTCACTTAGACTATTCCTGACATAGACCAGGATGCTGTTGGCCTTCTTGGCCACCTGGGCACATGCTTGCTCACCTTCAGCCCATTTCTGATCTACACCTTCAGGGTTTCCTCTGCTGGGCAACTTTCCAAACACTGCATCCATTGCATTGTTGTAACCCAAGTGCAGGACCTGGCGGTTGGCCTTGTTGAATCTCATACAAATGCCCTTGGTCCATTGATGCAGCCCATCCAGGTCTCTCTGTAGAGCATTCCTATCCTCAAGCAGATGAACACTCCCTCCCAGCATAATGTCAACTGTAAACTTACTCAATTCCATTACCCAGTTCATTATAAAGATATTAAAGAGAACTGCCCTCAGTACTGGGCCCTGGGGAATACGTATTCACTTGTGACCAGCTGCCAACTGGGTTTAAGTCCGTTCGCCATCAGTCTTTGGGTCCAGCCATCAGCTAGGTAAAGTGTCCACTCACCCAAGTCGAGATTAACCTAGCTTCAAATATAATGTTAGAGCTGTATCTAAACAAGGGTATACTACATAGCCTTAAACAAGATTTAGACTTTTACAGACCTCCTGCCAAAACCTGGAGTGAGAAGGGGACTTCTTAGTGGGATTGCCGCACATCTCCGTATCACACAAACCTGCTTTATTCCACTGGCTTCCTAATCCTACTACGTTTTCCTCTGTGTCCAGTAATAGGCCTTAATTCACAATTGTTTCTGTTTCAGCATCCTTATAAACCTGCAAAATAGCAAACTAAGTAATCCATCCAATCCCTAGCAAAGCTGTTTTGTTCTAGTTTCAGGCATGTTCCTAGTTCTGGGCCACTTGGCAAGTTGGACTGGCACTTGCTTAACAATGAGAAAAATCAATTCATGCAAGGCCTGCAAAGACATACAAGTTTGCACAATATGGAATGTGAAATCACGGACATAAAAACACTTCCAATACTGACTTGCTCAAAAAGGAACAAAAACACCCTGTTCAGAGTGTTATCTGAACAATGATGAGGACACCCAATGTCAAGTTTGAACGTTTGAACATGACCTCTTCATCTTCCACAAAATGAAAAGGGGCTAAAAAGGTGGTCAAAATAAAAATAAACAACCACCATATAAAGGTTATTTCTGCAAAATGACTAATCTTGAAGGGTCAGTTGCGTATAGCCCCAGGGAACTTTCAGAAATATCTTCTCTGCTTAGAAAAATTGGGGATTTTTAAGAGACATGCCTAAAAGCAGGTCAACAGCAGCTTGTCAGGGCCCTGATCCTACTTTTTTTACATCGGAAAACACACAAAAAGAAACAAAATCAAAATATTAAGGAACCATATTTCTGGTTGCAGTAAAAAAAAAACACTACCAGAAGTAGAATTACTTGACACTTGGTGCTGTCTCAAAAACTGATCTGACACAGCAGCGTCTACTTCTAGTTAAGTGCACTGACAGCCTCACAAGTGGGCATTTAAGAAAAAAAAAAAAACACTTTAAAGATTGTACTTTTTTTTTTGTTGGTGGTTTTTAAGAGGTTAAGTAGTCATGCATTTACACAGTTTACTGGGAAAGATTTACCAAAGAGCAGAGTCGTCATATACAGTGTATCTACCACTTCACTATACATTTGCTATCACAGAGATATTTCCAAGACATTTGTAGTTCCATGGTGTTCAAAGATCCACTTTGACCTAATAAGGCAGCATTTTCAGCTTTCAAAGTTGCATAGAGCTTTTAACTTGAGTGAGAGGGCAGAACACCTGGCTCTGAAAGCCAAGTTAACTTAAAAGGAAAATATCTTCAATTTTTTTTACTTTCTGATTTGAGTTGCAAACACAAAATGCCTTCATTCCAAAATCATTATAGTGCAGTAAATTTGTTTGAACAAAAAAAAACCCAACCCAAATCCTCACGCTGATTTCTGTAACCCCACAGTCCACAATTAACCTGAAACAAAAAAAGTTCCCACAAGCCATAAAACAAAGCAGCTAGTGATGGGGAATTAAACTTTTCAGTCACATTGGATTATATTAACATTTAAAAAAAAAAAAGTCACATTAATATGCCCATCTCCACAAAATAACAGACATGATTATTCACTGTACTAAACTGTAATCTGTTTTTCTTTTGAATGAAAGATTCATTTGTATTTTGACTAAGTTGATAGAACATCCTCCCTGCGCTTACAGAACAAGCTGAACCACAATGTATTTTCTGTGAGGTTAGTATCACAAAAAAAACCAAAAAACAAAAAACCAAAACCCTGTTGGAAAAACAAATCATACCTATCTCTTAACAGCCAGCAACTGTTAGAAAAAATATAATCCAAACATTTCTAACACTGTAACACGACCTACACATTTTTTTATAAGGGAATAAAAGCACATCTTTCAGCATTTCTTATCATTAAAACAAGAAATCCCAGACATTAACCTAACGAATGACATTACAAATAAACTAAAATACTAATGAAGCTGATTTTGTAGCTTCAAGCAACTATTGTTTGGCATTGTGAACATCAGAGGGCACTGAAACCAAACCTGCCTTGCACTTTCCAATGAATGATAAATGTGTCTTCAACAAATTAACTGGCTGCTATGACTCAGCATCACGGAAGACATTGTGCAAAGGCAAAAAATAACAGTACATCGAAATTCTAATGATTTCACTAACTTTGGCCATCAGCAACTAAGAGTCACATAAAACTGATGTATCCACTACAGCAGGCTGAAACCCACAGGAACTTTAAAGCCTGACGACGCTCATTCTGCCTCCATCAACTTATTTACACCTAGCACCCTCCTCCCTCCAAAAACTCTGGAATCAAACATACAGCACATTCACAGACACACCTCTTTTCCTCTCTGATCATTTCCCAGTATAAAATAAGGTAAAACAAGAACACGTAGGCAGTTAAAGAGGTGATCATGTGGTAGAATATAAACGAGTCCTGCATCTTTCAAGAGGCAGTGTCATCCTGTTTTGGGCAAAAAACACATCATAGAATCATTTCAGTTGACAAGGAATTTTAAGATCATCAAGTCAAACCAACATCTGACTCTGGCAAGTCTGGTGCTAAACAATGTCCCTCAGCACCACATCTCCGCATCTTTTAAACACCTCCAGAGATTGGGGTTTCGACCGCCTGTCTGGGGAGCCTATTCCAGGGTTTGAGAACTCTTTCTGTGAAGAAGTTTCTTCTCCTGTGCAATTTGAGGCCATTTCCTCTCATCCTATTACAACAATTTAACACTATTCACAGTGTTATTATGAGACTTTACTTAAACATTAAGTTGTACTTTATGTGCCACCAAAACCTGGTTCTTTGCCAAAACAGTGTTTTCATACATCAACAGGTAAATTTGCTCTGAGTATAACCTTAACACTAGATTTGGAAAGCTTGCAATGCCTTTTTTGGAGACAAACAAGGACACTGAGGATATTTAGCCACAGGATATTTATTACTAAAATCAGCTGTATACAAAGATTACACTTCTGTGTAATCTCAATTTTATACTCAGTCTATAAGGAAAGGAAAAAAGAATTTTAAAATTGTGTGTCTGTCAGACTGGTTAGTTTCTCAAAGAATGCAGGCTCCTCCTGAGCCTGGCAAGTAGTCTGAACTATGAAATAAAAATAGAGGTAGGAAAAATAATTACTCCAGATAATAAGGAAGCTTTCAGCAACTGCTGACTAGCTACATACTCTTAAAACTCAGTCTACTATTCTATACATCCAGAAACACAATCTTATTTCTTTAGGTTCTAGTGCTTTTAGCTTCTGCCTCCTCATGACACTAAGCATTAATCATGTTTTGAGAAAGTGTTCACTTTATCCCAATTTCTTCTCTGTCACTGCATTTACTCCTGTCTCACATGAAAGGATCAACAGAAGCGACAATGCAATGTACCTTAAGTTCTACCACTTTTTCAGACACTCCTACTACTAAAGTCCTTAAAAACCAGTTTTAATAAAACGTTATTCACTGGCAGTTCCCTTAGACTACCTCTACCTTTCATCCTCAAAATGAATTATAAATCCTGAAGAATGTTTAATGCAGTTCAAGACATTCATGAAGCAACATTAATAGAATTTCCAGTCTTACTTTTCTACAGAGTTTATATTTAGAGGAGGTTTGCAGTGAATGTTTCATTTTGCTCTGTTTCCAGAGTTCCTCTGCCTCTTCAAAATAATTTAAAATGTACAGGTATTTCTACAGCTCTTGTGTCCTACTGCTGGTATTTTGTATCTTCAAGACCCCACACTGATTTTTTTGAAGTAACATAGAGCAGTTTAAGCCATTACTTGCTTCACAGACCTCAGAAACTGTAGCAAAGGATGGATTTTTTTTTTTCCTCCAGAGCAGGAAAAACTGAGTTGCTATCACATCCCTTATCTCTGAGATTTACATCAGTATTTTTATTTTCATTAGCAATATTATAGTTTAATCAGAATTCCATAAGGCTTTAGCCCCTTAGTCTGAAGATGGGTAACTTTCACATCATCTCAGATTTCACTCTTTTATTCTCTGAGGATCAAAAAAAAGACCAAAACAAAAAGTGGTCTAGTCTTTCTAACTTGTTTGTTCATCACATAATTCCAAAACTTCCCAATTAGTGAAATGCTGTGAATGGCCCAAATATCTGAGTAAATTCATTAGTATCTTTTATATATCTTGACTTGCTTTCAACCCTCTATGTTCCACAGCTTTATTCTCTTTGGCCTTCAGAAGGATTTAAAGAAATCCACAAGATTTAGCTATTTGCTTCTGCTTTTCTATTTCCCTTTATGTTTCCAATTTACACTAAAACTTCTAACCTTAATTCACATAATCTTTTTTTTCTTTTTTTTTCTTTTAATGTGCAACGGTTTATGTTTTTTCACATAAGCCTGATTTTGTTTTTTCCTGGAGGACACTGTATCACATCCATTAACCTCTCACCTCTCGCACAAAGTTTAATTTTCCAACCTAGCCACTTCTTTATTTTTAAGGCTGAGTTAAACATCCCCAGTATGACCCCTCCAGGGCTTGTTAAACACAGAAATTCCACAATCTTGTGGAGAGACAAATTGAAAGCTATCAGAACAAGCCTGCCAGATACAGGACAGTCTAACATGAAACATACGTTCCATTTGCTTCAACTTATTCAACAGAAGGGAAAAAGGCTAGAGTCAGGGGGGAAGAAAATAAAAGAGCACTGTATTTGAAACACTGAAATTGAAATAAGACTATCAAACAATCTGGTTAAATAAACATTTACACTTAAAAGTCTCTATAAAGAACCTTTCAGAAACTGCTCCAATGTCTGACTGTAATATGTTTAGTTCTCACAGTATCCTGCTGGGCTGTTGCTGCCTTCCCATTTCTAACTGAACTGTGACTTCTTCAGGAACTAGCACTCAGCTGAATATACATGACGACATAAACAAGTCAGTTCTGAAGACATCAACACACAGAATGTAGCAACAGGTGGAGAAAAAATAATAACCAATGGATGGTACACTGACAGCAAAAGGTAAACACTCTGGTACAGTGCTGAAATCAGAGATGGGGTGTAACAATGACTCTGTGTAGTAGTTTTATAAAAGGAGTAAAAGCAATGTGAGCCAGCAATGTGGCCTTGTCGCCAAGATGGCAAATTATATTTTCAAGTGCATTGAGAATAGAGTGGCCAGCTGCCCTGCTGAAGCCACACCTGGAATACTGTGTCCAGCTCTGGGCTCCTCAGTTCAAGATAGACTCAGAACTACTGCAGAGTCCAATGGAGGGCTACAAACACAATGAAGAGACTGCAACGTCTGCAGTATGAGAGGGTGAGGAACCTGGCGCTCTTTAGCCTCAGTAAGCCTGAAAAGAAATCTTATCGATGTTGTGAGGTCAAGAGAATGGATCTGGGCTCTCTTCAGTGGTTCCCAGTGATAGTGCAAGGGGCAATGGGTACCAGCCTGAACACAAGCTTCACTTAAACGTAAGGGAAAACTTCTTTCCTTTGAGCATGCTGGAGCACTGGACCAGGCTGCCCAGAGAGGTTGGGGTGTCTCAGTCTTGAAGGTATTCAAAACCCACCCAGACACATTCCTGTGTGATTTACTGCAGGTGATCCTGCTCTAGTGGGCAAGCTGGACTAGGTGATCTCCAGAGGTCCCTTCCAAATCCCACACTTCCATGAAATTTCACGCCCTTGAAACAACCACGTTTCTTGCACCTGTATCATTGCACCTGTTTGAAAGGTTGTGACAAGGTAATTTACTCTGAGAAAAATCTCTAACTCACAAGTCATTTTATGTTACCATGCCTCAAGCTACTATTCTTCATTCTCCCTGTGCCTTTGGGTATGTCTGATGGATAATTAAAAGGTCGTAGTTCAAGTAGAAACAAGCTTGTTTTGAACAAGCTAGTTCACTTGTCAACACACATGGTCATATTGCAGGGAGAACAATATAATGAAGTTACAATAAAAACAAAGACAGATACACCAAGAATTAATTTGATTCAAACTATTAATTTACACAGTGTTCTGTTAACTATGTTGTTTTAATTATTAATTGCCACAGTTACATAAATAATAGCTTTAAAATAAATAGTTTGTGAAGATCCCATTTCTGGATAGCTAACAGAGATGTCTCTAATCTGTTTTGTCCTACATTAATGTTAAGTACTTGGAGCAGAAAACACACCAACAAAAAAGAAAGAAAATCTGGAGAAACAGTAGCCTGAATAAAGGATAAAGAGATTATTACACACGACCATTCAGCACTAGTTGGGAATTCTGCAGAAACAGCAGCCCGGTATTTTCACAGCTCGGGCCACATCTTTTCAGCCTGGAGTTTCACTTTTCATGAAACGCCCTCAAGAGGTGAAGCTCAAAATCATCACTTCATGTACAAGAAACACAAATTCCAAGACCAGGAATGAGACGAGTTTCTGCCACTTATGAGGTCTCCTGAGACACGACAATTGGAAATGGCCATAGAAAAGATGCAAAACTTTAGTCACATATAGGTAGTCACTTAACTTATGGAAAAGCATCTTTCTTGTGAAAGTGCCAGAACACTGGACCAGGCTGCCCAGAGAGGTTGGGGAGTCTCCTCCTTTGGAAACTTTCAAAGCCTAGGCGTTTTCTAGACCAACCTGTTCTTGGTGACCTCTTTTTAGCAGGGTGGGTGACTAGATGACCTCCAGAGGTTCCTTCCAACCGCTACCATTCTGTGATTCTTCATTAGAGATCATACAGTGGTTGGGATAATGTGGGGCTATGAAATGATGCTTGCTTTTGCTAAGATCAGCGGGGCAGGGAGGGGGCGGGAACCGTAGAAGCTTGACAAATCCAGAAGAAAGTTTCCCTTTCCGCCTAGCAGAGTCGCTGCCTCTCATATAAAGAATCACGTTGTCTTTTCGATTGGAAAAGACCTTTAAGATCATCCTGTCCAACCATTATCTAACTTTTAACAATCTCCACACCCCGTCCTGTCAGAAGACATGACGGCTGGTCCCGCAGCACTTAGCAGCACCGGAACAGCCCGTCCTCGCGGCTTCCCCATGAAAGATTCCTAAAGCCAGAGAACGGCACTTCCGCGGTCCACCACCGGCACAAGCCCCGCCGCCCCATCAACCGCGCGGGAGTTCGGGGGCAAGATCAGCCCAGCCCAGGGCTCTCGCTCACCGGGAGCACTCTCTCCTCCCGCTCCCCAGGATGGCGGCACAGAGCCGGCGGAATGCGAGCGGCCCCAGCCCCCGCTCGCAGCTCCCGCCGCGCCGGCTGGCCCCGCCCCGTCCCTTACCGCGCCTGTTGCATGCGTATAGGCCGGGGTGGCGGGGTCTCCTACAACCCGCGGCACTCCCCAAGTCTCTCATACGCCACCCCAACCCGGGCCCAACGTGCCCCCACACCGACGCTCCCGTGGGGAACCTGTCCCTCTTCCCGCGCGCGGCGGCCGGCCTGCAGTTATCCACCCTAAAGCGAGCTTGCTACGGCGCGGAGCCGAGACTGAGGCTCTCCCGGCTCCCGACGGCGCGGCCTCGGCAGCATCCTCCTCGTTCGGCTCCCCTCCTCCCCAGTACCTGCTGCCGGCGCGGTCCGGCCCCGTCGCTCCCTTCCCTCCGCACCCGCCTGCCCAGCGCTGGCTTGGCGACGGCAGCGCGCACGCGCCCCAGCCAGCTGGGTCACTTCCGCTCCGCACCGCAGTGCCCTCTGGGATAGAGAGCACTTCCGGTATGGCCCGGCCAGGCGAGGAGGGCATGGTGGTGGAGGAGGAGGAGGAGGAGGAAGAAAAGGAGGCGGAGGCGGTGGCGGTGGCAGTGACGGCGACGGCGACGGCGACGGCGACGGCGACAGCCTCTCGGCTAGCAGGGAGCGCCCTCCTCAGGGCAACACTGGCTTGCGGGAGCGGTCCCAGGGAAGACTACAACTCCCAGCATGCGGCGGGACGCCAAAGGCCCTCCGGGACTGCCAGGACCGCCGCGGCCGGGAGTGACTGGGGTGGTTGCAGCGGGAGGGCGGGCAGGCGTCTCATAGGCCTGGAGACGGAAGAGATGGCGACCAGGCGCTGTCCCTGAGGAACTCGGCGGCGGCAATGGCGCAGGGCGGTGATAGGCCACAAAGGCGTAACCTGACACCTCTCAGCGCTGCCCCTGCCTTCTGTTCTGCCCTGATCAGGCCGCACCCGGAATATTGCGTCTAGTTGTGGGCTCCCCAGTAAAAGGAGGTCAAGGAACTACTGGAGAGAGTCCAGAAGAGAATCACTAAGTTGATGAAGGGACTGGAACATCTGCCTTACGAGGAAAGGCTAAGAGACCTGGGACTGTTTTGCATGGAGAAGACTGAGGGGAGATCTCACTAATGTTTATCAATATCTAATGGGCAAGTGTTAGGAGTATGGAGCCAGACATTTCTCAGAGGTGCCCAGTGACAGGACGGGGGACAAATGGACACAAACTGGAGTAGAGGAGGTTCCACATAAACAGAAGGAAACAAAAAAATTCCCTTCGAGGATGGCAGAGCACTGAAATAGGCTTTCCAGAGAAGTTGTGGAGCCTTCCTCTCTGGAGGCATTCCAAACCCATCTGGGCATCTTATAGGGAGAATTGGCGTGTTAAATGGGGACATGCAGGGTTCTAGCAATCCTTGTTGCATTAGTCTGTCTATCTCAGGTTTAATACCTTTTCTCCCTTCCTGGGAAATAGGATATTGCTTCATTCTCACTGGAATCTCTGGATTTCGTATTTTTACTTCAAATGGCTCAATTTGTAGTTTCCCAACAGTATCTGGGGTGTACCATACCTCGGGATTAATTTCCCGCTCGTCCTCTACTCGAAGAGGACA
>WBNM01019143.1:0-18470 GCA_013399055.1 Ramphastos sulfuratus | reverse complement strand
GCCTCCCCAGCGGAGTACTTCACCAGGTAGCCCTTATCCGAGTCACGGCACCAAAATTGTTATATCATAATCATGAGGACTCAGTCAATTATGCCTTAATTAGGTAGATAGTTTATTCAAGTAAGCAACAGTGAGTAAAAGCAGCGCTGAGCAGTCGGGGAGTCGCAGTTCCACAGACGGCATGTACCTTCCCCTTCCACCCGCCTATTTTTATAGTGCTTGTCGGTGTGGGGTTTTTTTGAGTATTCCGTATCTGCGCGGGTTGTTGTTAGGGGGGGTCGTCTTCTGACCTCTGGGGGGGTAGATAGGAGGAAGTTATTATCCTTATCCTTGCTCGCGGGCATTGTCCTTGTTAACGATCTTTGCTTAAGTACACCGTTTTCATATCAACAGCATATCTTACAGAGTTTGCAACAGTTTGTCTTGTGAGACAGGATCTTGTGGATCTGCATGTCTGTCACTTGGCTAAGTTTTTATTCCTTCTTTTTTTAATGAACAATCTTAATGAACTTATCACAGGCATGTTCCTGTGTGATTTACTCTGGGTAACCTTGCAGGGGTTTGGACTAGATGATGTGCAGAGTTCTCTTCCAACCCCTACATTTCTGCAATTCTCTGTGAATCACATCACTGCAAATGAAGCACAGCACCTTCTGCATACACTGAGGAGAGAACAGGTGAAAAGAAATGCCCTTTCTCAGTTTCACAGGCAATAGATCATACAGTAGTAAGAGTGAACACAGCAGAGCAGCAAAACTAGATACAGTGGTAGTACTGGGTGTATAGCTGGCAGGAAGAGACACAACAGAACAGAATCATAGAATCGTTTTGGTTGGAAAACACCTTTGAGATCATTGAGTCTAACCATTCTCTATCAAGTCTGGTGCTAAACCATGTCCCATAGCACCATAGCTCTGCTTTTTTGAAACACTTCCAGGGTGGGGATTCAACCACCTCCCTGTGGAGCCTCTTCAGGAAAGAACTTTAACAGTAGACCTAAACCTCCCCTGGGGCAACTTGAGGCCATTTCCTCTTGTCCTATTACTTGTTACTAAGGAAAAGAGACCAACACCCACCTTCCTCCCAGCTGCTTTCAGGTAATTATAGAGAGTGAGAAGGTCTTCCTCAGCCTCCTCCAGGCTAAATAACCCCAGTTTCTCAGATGCTCCTCACTAGACCTGTTTCCAGACCTGTAACCAGATTTCTCTGGGCACGCTCTAGCACCTCAAAGTCTTTGCTGTAGTGAGGGGCCTGAAACCAAACCCAGTACTCAAGATGTGGCCTCACCAGTGCTGAGTCCAGGGGCACAATCACTTCTCTGCTCCTGCTGGTCACACTATTCCTGATACAGGCTTCATAGTGTTGGCCTTCTTGGCCACATGGGCACATGCTGGCTCACCTTCACCCAGCTGTTGATGAACACCTCTGGGTCTTTCTCTGCTGGGCGGCTTTCCAAACACTCTTCCCCAAGCCTGTTGTGTTCATGGGGCTATTGTGACCTAAGTGCAGGACCCAGCACTTGGCCTTGTTGAATTTCATATCATTGGCCTTGGCCCATCAGTCCAGCCTGTCCAAGGTCCCTCCGTAGAGCATTTCTCCCCTCAACACTCCCAAACAACTTGGTGTCATCTGCAAACTTGCTGAGGGATCACTTGATCCTATTGCCTGGGTTATTGATTAAGATATTAAAGAAAAGCGGCACCACTTGTGACCAGCCACCAACTGGATTTAAGAGCATTCACTACCACCAGAGCAGTCAGCCAGTTTTTTACCTACTATACACTGGTATATTTCATGGGTTCCTTTACAGCATAGCGTATCTGTCCATAGAATTGAGGGAAGAAGTTAAAACAGAAAAGCAACAGCTTTCTCCTGAAACATCAAAAAATACGTAACAGTCACAATTCTCATTCAGAGATTTAACGTTCCTCATACCGTACCAGTTAGCACAGCTGTACTGCAGATAGACATCTGGTTTCAGTATTGTTTGGCATTCCTGAGATAATTTCAATCAAATGAGCACAGGTTGGGGTGGAGGAAGAGATCTGCAAGTTCCAGTTTTGCCTGGAATCTGATTTCAGGTGCAGCTGAGCTAGCACAATGGTGTGCTGCAGGTACAAGGATGAGTTACCATTTCTCATCACCTTTGTTTTTCGGCTTCCTTCTCTTCATTGCATACACATTTTCAAGCATGAGGAACTGTGTTCATTTTGCATGTCTTGTCATACCCTGCCCTAAAAGGCCACTACAGACAATTCTTGTTTAAGAGTACAGCCATCACCTTCAGGCATGAATTTGCACCATTTTGGGGCTTGTGTTATATGAGGCTGTGTGACAGAGCAATGAACAGAGTCAGGCAAGCCCAGGGCAGACTGTTTGGGTCTGTGTTATCACTGAGCAACACAGTAAAAAGCACCACCAGATTTCAGACTGTCTGGAAATGTGGAGATCTGAAATTAGGTTGACACCAGGTGCTGGTAAAATTAAGACAAAAGGTCACTTCAGTTTTGACAACAGCTACTTCTCAAGCTCTAAGTATTTTAGAAGGTTAATTCAGCTGAAGGAAGTTTAGTCCTAAAGTAATACAGAATTTTGAACATAATTTTTCCCTTCACCTAAAAGTAATGCAGGCAAGCAGCATATTTTTAAAAACATTCTAAAAGGACAACAACAGTGAAGGCTGAAGAGTGAACCTGAACTGGGAAAGCTAGTGGTGGAAATGGATGGATTAAACAGATCATGTTATGATTATGTGAAATTTGGATTTAGGTGGATTACCACTGGCCCCTGTTTTCCCCAGTGCAATGAGATGACAGAAAATGGTATCATGATAATACAGCTCTTTCTAAAAAAGGCCACAGAGCCCGACTGCTAACCATATTTAGCACAACTAAATTACAATTGGCAACAGCAAGCATCAGTTGTCACCTACTGACATTTTGTTCAGCCCTAAAAATGAAAATGCAGTTGTCTGTACTGTTTCAAACGAGGAAAGTCACCAGCGCCTTGCAGATAGGGAAAGGTAAGACACAGCAACAAGTTCATTAAGATTTAGGATGTCAGAACTGCCGCTGCCACATCCATGACATGTTGTGATGTGTTTCCAAGGTGGTGAAAATTGGCCATGCATGGCAGCAGGGTCACAAGAGGTGTCTTTGCAGCCAGATGGGGTGAGCACACACCAAGGAGAAGCAGCATGTGCCCCAACTGCACCCCTGAACCTCACTGACATAGGTAGGACTGCCTGTATATGTATATTGACCATGAATATGACATGCTTACCTTGAAAATCACCATGAAATGCTTTAAATGAATCCACACTGACAGTAAAATGTGACTACTCCCTTTTGTTTCCTCAGCTTTGGCCAAAGAAGGGTGACACTGGGAACTACACACTTCAGGCTTTCTCTTGGTGGCTAGTAGGACCCTTTTGATATGCAGTGGAGGAGTAGGAGCTGGGGTGTCTTCTGGGAATCCCTGGGATGAGGGTAGGAAGATCTGCCCAGCTGCTCAACTCTGGGCCATTCCCTCTCTTTTTCTGCCCTCTCCTGCCCAGGCGGACTGGAAACTTACCATTGATGTCTGCATCAGCTGCCAGAGTTGGTGACAATGGAAGCCAGGGGCACAGTGACAGTTCCAGCAGGAGAAACCACAGAATGGTGTGGGTTAAATCATAAAGGGCAGATCTCCATCAGAGAGCAGCAGGGTGTTGATACAGGACTCTAGGAAGGGTTTTGGTCTTTTCCTGTAATTCAGGGGGCATGGGGTGTTACCGGTTCTGCCTGTCACATCTTCTTTGTGAAGTATCACTCCAGAAATTACAGTGTTAACAAATACAGGGGAAGAGACTGCTCTGTAAGCTGAGCTACACAGTCACATGCACAAGTTTTATTTTTAACATCCCTAAACTACTTGATGTTTCTGTCTGGGCTTGCTCTGTGTTCTCCCATTCTCCCCTGTTTCTTTCCTTGCAGTCCTCCCTCCCTCATCTCACTTCAAGCCATCTGAACACAACCAGGAGAGCAAGTGCTTGGTACATGCACAGGGACTCTATGATTAAGGTAAGGCTTTGCAAACAGAACTGGAGTTGGTCAAAACTTTTGCAGTGTAATGGCTGCTGTATCAAGCTGTGAAAATCAAAACATCTTCAAAACAGCCTCAGTAATCTCATGGCAAAAATGTCAAGATTCAGACTGAAAACTTTGTTGCTAATGCAGATTGAGTGAATGATTATGAACTAAGAATTTCAAGGGTTACAGGTACTACTGTACAATTTAGAGTCGTGGCTTCATAGCAGTTTTTATTCAGGAATCTTAATCTGGTTTGGGTTTTATGACTTAGTCCTTAAGTAATAGCTCCAAAATTCTCTATACTGGACACCTGCCTTGGTCTAGATTTCTTTTTTTTTTTCCTCTCACAACTTGATTATCTCAAGAGGTTTTCTGAAAAGTATGGTAATGAGATTGTTACCACAGCATAAAATATAAGATGAGCTCAAAGGAAAAAAAACAACACAAAACCCCAAATGTTTGGACCATCCTTTTTTTTTTTTTTTTTTTATCTTTTCCCTCCTCAAACTACAACTGAACTGAAACTTTAAAGTACTTGCTGAACTCAAACCAAAATCAAAATCATTTCCTGGCTATTAATGCAAAATGAGAGATTGTGTCTCTACAAGGACAGCACCGGGACTCCTCACATGCCATTTTACTGCCTGTGTGCAGCATAGATTTTCCAGGCAAGAAGGTGATTGTGTGATAGCTTCTCTTGAGATCCATGGTCCTGCATGCCATCTTTAGGTAGCTGAAAAGAAGCTGATGTGCTGCTGTGAGAACCTGAACAGCAGGTGTGGCTCTGGAAGAAAAGCAAGGAAGGTGGATTGAAGTCTTTGCCAGGCTGATGGACTATACCATGGACATACTCAGCCTTTGTGATTTTAAAGCTTTTTTTAAAGCAATTCCAACCTTTTCAGTGACTGACTCGTGATTATTGTCATGAAGTACCACTGCCTCATCCAGCTGATTCCCAGCTAGAAAATACAGGGACTAGCTCCTTAATTGTCACAGCATCATCCTTCCCAGCGTTGGGCTTGTCTAACAGGTCTCACAGAAAACCTTTTCACCTTGCAATGTCTTATACTGAAGATTTGAGGTTCACCAGAAGGGTTGTCCTGGAATCAAAGTGCCCCTATAAAGTCCATATGAACTTTTTCAAGGTATGAGCCTCAAAGAAACTGTATCTTGCACATGCTCAGTAGAAGGTTATTAGTGTAATTGATGAAGATTTCATCTCTATCTTTTATTTTCCCTTTCTACCTGCCTTGTGCATACCATATTTTCTGCCTGACTCATTTAAAGCCTGGCCGCCAATGTATATGCAAGCTCAGTCTGAATGGCAACTGCAGAGCAGTGTGCTACAAAGGACAGTGACCTGCTATGCCTAATGCCAAGGCAGTCACTCAAGCTGTAGCTGTCCCTGATGTGGGTGTTGACATATGGGGCTTGACCTACATAGAGGTAACTGTGATTCCAGGCAGTAGTATTCTTGGATTTACTTTTTATTTTGTGTCTAGTGATAAGACTTTAGAAAACTTGGGCTCCTAAGAATTATAGAATTATTAAGGTTGAAGAAAGATCTCGAAGATTAAGTCCAACCATCAGCACAACACCACCTTGTCCACTAAACCATGTCCCCATGTGCCACGTCTACACATGTTTTGTACATCTCCAGGGATGGTGACTCCACCAAATCATCATGTACAAATCATGTACGAATCACCTACCATCATGTACAGATGTGTTACAGTACAGATTCCAATGGCATCAGGTTTGCTTCCACAGTTTCAATAAACAAATACATCTATTTAGCAAAAGGAGAGCCAAGCCTGATTTCCTGCTGAGGTTAGTTATGTAGTGACTGAGGAAGAGCACTGCATGAAAAGAGAGGAATATCTCTAAGGAGACTTAGATGGTCTTCTAGAAAATGTGATTCTACATCTGGCTTTGCTAGGGTTTTTGTGCAGGAGGCACACAACTTCAAGTGAAACATCAGAACCTGAGCATCTCCATGCTTGATGTGTGTATATACTTAGTTAGTTATATAAAATATTATATTGAATTCTATTTATTTTCATCTTTCTGTACTTTAATTCTCCATATGCCAAAGAGAAGTCATAGTCTCTTTTAACCTGAAGTGCACCTCTAGTACTGCAAAGTTACATTTTTTATTGGTTGTGAACCTCCTCAGATATACTGAAAAGCCCTGTAAGGAAATTAATAACTCTGTGTAGACCTCAGGATTTAAGTACTGTGATAAAAATGAGATAAACACCATATACTAGGTAACAAGGATTAAAAGAAATAGGAAAAAAAAATACTTTCTACCCTATACACATCCCTTCTTTTCTGTTGTAATATTATGTATAACTTCAGCATTGTTGACTCCAACACATGGATGCAAACTCGCCTGAGACTATTTTTTTTAAGCTGCTTTTCATGTTGTAAATCTTGGATTGGTTTATGTTCATTTTCAGTCTCATCTCATAGGCACTCTTTCAGGTTGCTGGTAGCCCTTTTTGGTGTTTTTTTTTTTAAATTGGAGATAGCCCTTAATTCTGTGCAAAGAATTTGGACAGGATTTATAACCTTATTATGTAATATTATCAGTGCATAGGTCTTCTGAGGAGTGGCTGAGGGTGATTGTTTAGCTTGGGGAAAAGGAGGCTGAGGGGAGACCTTCTTGCTTTCTACAACTCCCTGAAAAGAGGTTGTAAAGAGGTGGGAGTTGGTCTTCTCTCCCCAGTAACACATGACAGGACAAGAGGAAATGGCCTTAAGCTGTCTCAGGGGAGGTTGAGGTTCTATATTAGAAGAAACTTCTTCACTCAAAGCATTCTCAAACATTGGAACAGGCTCCTCAGGAAGATGGTCGAATCCTCATCCCTGGACATGTGTAAAAGACACAGAGATGTGGTGCTGAGGGAGATGGCTTGGCAGAGTTAGAGAATGGTTGGACTCAATGAACTGAAATATCTTTTCCAACAGAACCAATTCTATGATTCTATGGTATAGCAAATACCAAATAAGAAAACAGTTGTGTCATTTTGATTTATTGACTGCAACCAAATTAACTATATATTCACTGAAAATAAATTGTATTTTGTTTAGAAACTGCAAGTTATTGTCACTGGACAGGTCTGCTCCAGACACAGACATACCCGCAGTTAAAATAGCACTGCATATTTTTGAACCCTACTTGATTTGCTGTCATGACAGTCTAAAAATAATGATTTACCAGAGTGGACAGACTGTGGACTGTAATTTTCATACTTTCTTTTGACAGTAGCTCGACTGGGGGAAGCATTTCTGATTTGATTTTTGTTTTCTAACCCAACTCTTAGCAAGTTTTGCAAGTGGTAGGGACACAAGAAGGCTTAGAGCTGTGGTTCATCACCTGTCTTACCTCTGTGTCACCTGCTTCTGGATGTTATGTATCCAAGGCAAAAATCTGTAAACTTTATGCCCAGGGTTTTAGAAGTTGTTATTTGTGTTGTGACAGTAATGCCATCAACTAAACCACAGAGCTAACCAGATCATCAGTTAAAACACAGAGCTCCTGACGTGTTAAAATAGGAGAACCATTTGAACCCTGATGAATATCAGAAAATTTCCCTATTCTTTCTTTCTTTCTTTCCTCTGGTTTCACACATTTGTCAGTGAGAAGAGAGGCAGAATAACCATTTGTCTGAAAAGAACAGCATAGACAAGTTAGAGATGTGATAAACTCGACTGAAAAATGCCTGCATAATGATAAAGACTGTGGCCCTGAATGCTCCACTATGGTCACTTTTCATAAACAAAACATTCTCTACATATGATTCAGAAAGCATTCATCACGCTATAGAACAGTGTGAAATCAGACTCCTCTCCAGAAACTTTGCAGCCACTCCTTTCTGTGTTTTGGAGAACCACAGGGCCTGTGCCTCTGATGTATTTTTATTTATCAGTTATTTCTTCCTGGGTGTTACTTTTGCAGTGGAAAGTATTGTTCACATATTCATGTTTTTATTGCAGCGTAATGTACCCAGCCTTCCTCTGACCTTATGCAAGTCATAGCTGGGACTATTTTTAGAGATTATATTTGCAGCAAAATGTTTCAAGAATGAGAGCAGCAAGGATACTGCCAATGTGAAATAAACCCATCTGTATCTCCTGCTTCTCTGAGCTGCGTAAGAGTAAATGCAACTGAACAGCCTAAAGCAGGACACATGCCACCCTAAACCATATATATTTAAGGGCTGGCTGGGGTCACCCTGACCAGCACTCTGGTGTCATCCCCGTGCAGAAGCTAAAAGCAAGACAGGGAATGTAATAACAGGTAGTAATGAAATACTGTTTTTCTGCATTGCTGTCTCAAGCTCTTTCACTGCAAACAAAGGGGAAGGTACCTGAGCTTTATTTATTAGTGTTAAGCTTGTCCATGGGTAAAAGGAGCACCAAGGATGTGTTCCTTTACTCTGCAAGACCAAGTGGGGAATGGCATTGATTAGGAGGTGCAAACAGGTATTGGTAACTGGAAGTTACAAAGGATGGAACAAAGATCTCTTGAGCACAACGACCTGAAAGCAGGTTGTAATCATAGAATCATAGAATCAACCAGGTTGGAAGAGACCTCCAAGATCATCCAGTCCAACCTATCACCCAGCCCTATCCCATCAACCAGACCATGGCACTAAGTGCCTCATCCAGTCTGAGGTGGGGGTCGGTCTCTTCTCCCAAGTAACTAGCAATAAGACAAGAGGAGATGGCCTCAAATTGCACCAAGGGCTGTTTAGATTGAGTATTAGGAAAATTTTCTTTATTGAAAGACAGGTCAGGCATTGGAACAGGCTCCCTAGGGAGGTAGTGGAGTCACCATCCCTGGAGGTGTTCAAAAAACATGCAGACATGGCACTCGGGGGCAGGGTTTACTGGACATGGTGTTGAGTTGATGGTTGGACTTGATCTTAGAGGTCTTTTCCAAACGTAATGGTTCTATAATTCTGTGACTAATGTACATCAGATTCAACATAAGTGTGTAGTCTTTACTGATGTCAGGAACCCACAAGCATTGCCTTTCCCAACAGTTTTCTTTTTCCAGTGTTGTTTGTGACTTTCAACACTGGGGTTGTAAAACACACACCTAGATTAATGTCACTTCTGTATTTTCTTTAACTTTAGGGAAAAAAAATTAGTTTATTAACAATGTTTTATTTTTTTCTCAAACAAGTGCCTTCTTGGCCTATGATAGTCAGGGAAAAAAAAAAAAGTTCCTTGGGTCCTGTTAGGAAACAGAACTCCAGTTCGTGTCAAAGAGAAGGCTCCAGGCAGACCTTATCACAGCCTTCAAATACTTAAAGGGTGCCTATAAGAAAGATGGGGACAATCTTTTTGATGGGTTGTGTTGTGACAGGACAAGGGGTGATGGTTTTCAACTAAAAGAGGGGAGATTCAGACTACAAAGAAGAATGAAATTATTTACAATTGAGGGTGATGAAACACTGGCACAGGTTGCCCAGAGAGGTGGCAGAAGCCCCACCTCTGGAAACATTCAAGGTCAGATTGAACCCAGCTCTGAGCAACATGATCTAGCTGAACCCTGCCCATGACTGGCAGTTGGACTTCTTGACCTTCGTACATCCCTTCCAACTCAAAGCATTCTATGACTCTATGATTCCTCCTTATCATTTGCTTTTTCCCTTCAACCAAGATTCACAGTAGGCTGAATCAAGCTAGAATGCAGCCCCTTCAGCAAGTAAGAAAAAGTCAGAACTCCCAAGTTTTCTACTTGCAGCAGCCTTTGGGCCAAGTTACTGATACTAACTGAAGGTATCTAGGGAAGTAGCTCCAAGTAGTAACTGAGCACCCTCTAGTTCTCCAATCTAACAAGTGTCTATGAAGGGAAAGGACCACAGGAGGTCCTACCCTCCTAGATGTTCACCCTAAAGAACATCTCTTACGGACATCTTGAAGAAAACTGCTGGAATGGTAGACCAGTGGTGTGATTCACAATGTAACTTGTCACATTCTTAGATTTTTTTTTTTTTTTTTTTTTTTTGCAACAGAAGGCATGCCTCATGCAAATCACCATCTCTATTTACTTGCTGTCAGACTCTATACTTCTGTTTTTCCCATTTTTAGTAAGGATTAGCAGCTCTTGACAGGAATTATTGCAAGAGCAAGGACATTATGAGCAAGGAGAACTGAGCACTTTTGGAAGCAGGCTTTGTAAGTGCATTATTTAGATTGAACTTATTTAATTGCCTTGCTGAGAAAGAATAAAAAACACAATAATGAAACCAAAATGCTAGTAACCTGGCAGTGAAAACTTTTCACATAAGGATCTTCATACATCAACTTCTTGTACTCTGTCTTTTGTTGTGGACCTCAGGATAATTCTATGTCCTTTTTATATCAATGGTTTTTAAGAGGAAGAGAGAAAAAAGATGATAGGTATTCTGAAAACACCTTTAATATGGAAGTGTGTGAAGAGAAATGCAGTCTTTCTTAAGAAGACATTAAACCTGTTTATATACTAAATGTGGTTGACATTTCTGAAGCATTTGGTTTGGCAACCTCAACTTATTCTTCTAATCAAGGCTTTTGGTTGCAAAATGTTAAATTCAGGGAGCTGTCTGCTGGCAGCTGAATTTGTGAAACACACTGGTATTGTTTATTACTGTCTTCCTGGAACCTCTTTATCTGTTTTCCTGACCCCTTGTAGTGTCACTAACACCTTCATGAGTCAAATCAGCTCAGGATCACCTGTTCAGTCTTGAGCAGTGTTTGACACTAAGTTGTCAGAAGTATGTAGGGTGCAGTGGAAAAGTAGAGCAGTGGTGACCAGCTTTTGCAGGATCATGCTCTAAAACGAATCTCAAAGGAAGGAAATTGATTCTTTCTCAGAGAGACACCATGTAAAAGACATGCTCAGGCTTATTTCTCCCCTGCCCATCACAGGAAGGGAAAAGCTGTCTTGAGGTTAGACATTGGTCACTCCCTTTCTGCCCTAAATGCATACCATGGTGTTAAGTGGAACTTGAAATGAACCATACCTGTCCTCTTCTCTGCTATCCTGTCTACTCAGCATTCACTGATAGCAGCAAGGGGAAGAGTGGTGAAAGGCAGTTTGTAAGAAAAAGTGAAAGAAACTGGGTTTAGTTGTGAATGCAGCTGAATTTACTATAACCTTCCAACAAGCCTCCACTGCACTCTGGAAGTTCTCTCCAAAATGCAGACTGAGGCATTGCTTTATTCTGGGTTTTGACACCTAAAAGTAGAAGTAGCAAAGAACCTGCCTGAAGTCTCCTGCAGCCTCTGTTCCATGATGTGTAGGTATCATCTAGGAGTGTGAGGGTAAATCAGGAACCCAGAATAAATAAGGCCAGGTGAATTAGCTCTTTTCCGCTCTGGGAACAGAGATCATGGAGACAATCATTACTCTCAGCCTTGCTGGTGTCAGAGCAAAGGAAGGTTCGTTTGCACAACATTTGTGCCTTTATGGGAGGATGAGAAGACACATAGGCCAAACGACCAACTCATTTTTCTAGAGATTAAAAAGAAACAACATCTTTCCTACTCAAGGCGCATTGTGGAAGTAGGGAGCTCTAATATAAGTGCAGTGAAAGTTCAGCCATATATTGAAGGTGCAATTCTCATTAAGAAACTTTTCCCCTGTCTTGCGTGGGGGAAAAGTAGCACAGCCCATCAACGATCCTCTTCTCTGTCTTCTGTTCCCCCCTGCCCTTCACAGCCATGGCTGCATCTGGTGGGGGTGCCGATGCTGGCCATGCTGCACCTCCTTTGCTGGCCCTGGAACCAGTGTCAGCAATGCACAGAGATGTCCCTCTTGTGGGTTTTATACCTTAGCACAGGTTTATATCCTACCCTGCCTTCTAAGTGATTTTTAACATGATTTAGGAGGAAAGCTGAGTAACAATCAGAGTAACAATAAGAGAAGGGTCATGAGGATGATCAGGGGGCTGGAGCACCACTCCTATGAAGACAGGCTGAGAGAGTTGGGGTTGTTCAATCTGGAAAAGAGAAGGCTCTGAGGAGACCTTGTTGTGGTCTTCCAGTATCTGAAGGGAGTCTACAAGGAAGCTGGTGAGGGATTTCTTAGGATGTCAGGTAGTGATAGGACATGGGGGAATGGCCCCAAGCTAGAGAAGGGTAGATATAGATTAGACGTTAGGATGAAGATCAGCCCTGTGGAAAGGGACTTGGGGGTGCTTGTGGATGAGAAGCTGGACATGAGCAGGCAGTGTGAGCTTGCAGCCCAGAAGGCAAATCATATCCTAGGCTGCATCAAAATAAGTGTGGCCAGTACATCTGGAGAGGTGATTCTGGNTGGCCAGGGGGGTTAGAAGGAAAGTGGTTAGTCAGGCTACTTGGAAGAGAGGAGAAGGCAAGAGGCTAGAGAGCCCGAGAGTGTCCGTGTCTTACCTATGTTTATGTTCTTAGTCTTAAACATCTCAGCAAGCCTATGAGTGAAGTAGACATCACCAGTGTTTTCTTTTCACAGCCTATAATATAATTTTCTCCATTAAAATACTCCAATTAGCCTCAAACCAGCACAGGGTGGTTGAGTACTGTAACAGGTTGCCCAGGGAGGTGGTTGAGGCCCCTTCCCAGGAGACATTCAAGGTGAGGCTTGACAGGACCCTGGGTGACCTGGGCTGGTGGGGGTGTCCCTGCTGGCTGCAGGGGGACCAGACTAGATGACCTCTAGAGGTCCCTTCTGGTCCAGACTATTCTATGATTCTATGATCTTACACTCACAAGACTCCTTCCTTCAGCTGTCAGGCCAGCTTCACAGATCTCCATTAACACAAACACCTGCTTCACTGTCAATGACCTCAGTCCAGAAGCATGCTAAATCATCTTGCTGTCCCATCCCATGTCAAGGTAGGCAGTTTTACTGCAGCACTTCACCTGTAGAAACCAAGCATGGGCATGGAGGGTCTGTAGCCATCCTTGCTCCTTTGGGCAATAACTCTTGTCTTCTTGTCTTTGCTACACACAGAACCGGCCTCAGAAAGCTCCCCCTGGGCAGCACAAGCACTGTGAAAGATGTTTCAACCGGCACTGCCACGCACCAGTTGAGATCTCTGTCTCCTGCATGGTGATCAGCTGCCGCTTACACTGCGGGGCCACCTTCCACATGTGCAAGGAGGAGGAGCACCAGTTGCTCTGCCCCTTAGAACAGGTCTCCTGCCTCAACTCAGCCTATGGTTGCCCTTTTTCCATGGCTCGCTTTAAGCTGGCAAAGCACCTCCAAGCCTGTCCAGCCAGTGTGGTCTGCTGTTCAATGGAGTGGAATCGCTGGCCAAATGTGGATTCAGACACAACCCTCCACAAAAACATCATGAAGGAGACCTTGAATGAAGAGTGTCTGGACACAGCCTTGGCACTCAGAGACCAGAAGCTGCTTTTCAGGACTTTGAAAGTAGCCAACCTCTTTCCAGAGTGGAGGAAAAAAGATGAAGTTGAAGAGCTAATGGATGAAGCCATGGGTGGGGAAGAAGGAGCTGTGGGAGGAGTCACCTGTGGTTCTGAAGGAGGCAAAACTCAGTTATCTGAGCTCAGTCAACGTGAGCGTGAAGACTTGGCAAAGGACAAAGAGGGAATGGATCTGGGTAGTTACAAAACCTGGGAGAATATTTTTAGCAAAGAGCTCCTGGCATGCAAGGTAACAGACTCAGCAGCCAGTATAGGACAAAAGACAGAGGAGGCTCCCAAGATATCAGCATCAGCCAACTCCACAGAGAAGGCAAAGGAAGTACCCAATGGTGCAGAAAAGGCAAAAGACCAAAAGCCTGAACAAGTAACACAGAGTACAGAAATGACAGGCCTGGCTCCCTGGCAAGAAGGGGTCCTTGAGAGACTGAAAAAGGAAGTTGGTGTAGGTGATTACAACATGTATCTGGTACATCATGGAGGAATGCTAATCCGCTTTGGCCAGCTAGCTGCTTGCACTCCAAAAGAAAAAGACTTTGTCTATGGGAACCTGGAAGCTCAGGAGGTGAAGACTGTCTACACCTTCAAAGTGCCAGTTAGTTACTGTGGCAAAAGAGCACGACTAGGAGATGCACTGGGCCACAAGGTACCAACTTCAGATAAGTTAGTGGATACCTCAGAACTGGGAATAAACCTAGAAGAGCTACCTAAGGCAAATATAGTTAAAGCCACGCTACTGTGTGCACTGGAAAAAGAGTTGAAAGGCCACGAGATCTCCGAAGCAAGAGGTATCGATGGGCTCTTTGTGGATTTTGCAACACAGACTTACAGCTTTCCTCTGGAGCCCTTCTCCTCCAATGCTGTTTTAGCAGATATACTGGATGAAAAAAGCCCACCAGAACTCCATATGGAGCTCTATACTGAATGTGTAACCCGAAGACACAACAAAAGCAGTTCAGCTTTCACATTTACTTGCAGTCATTTCTTCAGGAGGGATGAGTTCCCAGCCCATTTCAAGAATGTGCACGCTGATATCCAGTCTTGTCTGGATGGATGGTTCCAGCATCGCTGCCCACTGGCCTACTTGGGATGTACTTTTGTTCAAAATCATTTCCGCCCGGATGGACTTAAGGCCAAGGTTATATACAGCAAGCATCTCAAGACCTTTGCCATCAAGCCAGAAGTGGACACCCTCCTTGCTGAATCAGGGGAGTGCAATTTCACAGTGACTAAACGAGGGAGAAGTAAGGACTTCCTGAGCAGCCTCCCAGTGGAAGTGCTCAAGTATATTGCAGGGTTCCTGGACAGCTTCAGTTTATCTCAGCTATCGCAAGTGTCTGTGCTGATGAGGGACATCTGTGCCACTCTTCTTCAAGAGAGGGGAATGGTTCTACTGGTCTGGGAGAAAAAAAGATACTCCCATGGTGGTACCTCATGGAAAGCTCGCAAAAAGGCAAGTCACTGTGACACTGGGGAAAAAAAAGAGTAATGGGTCCTCTCCAGAAAAAAATGCAAGCATAGCAAGGGATGCTGCCTTGCAGACACGGGGAAATGTCATGACACACTCAGTTTGGACCACAATTGCTGGAGGTTATGGCTTTAAGAGGCAGTACATCTACCAAAGATAGGGAAGTTAAATGGACAGCTTCTGACTAGCTTAAAGTTCCCACCTAAGCTTGTCCTGAGTAACCTGTTTGCATATGCACTAATTTTTAGGCACTAGGAACTGAGAATTCCTGATACTTGAGTTACACACAAATATTTTAAGAACTAAAACAAAACCAAAACCTCCTATAGAACACTGAAAAAGGTGAAGGGAAAAAAAAAAAGCCACAATTGTGAAAAGAGCTCAGGCATTCTGAACAACACCAACAGGCTTTCATGAAGGGTGATTACTTCCAGGGAAGTGATTGTCCCCCACCCCGTACTCAGCACAGACCACACCTTGAGTACTGGGTTCAGTTTTGGGGCCCTCCCTACAAGAAAGACAAAGATGCTGCTCCAGCAGGTCCAGAGAAGAGCAGCAATGATGATGAAGGATCTTGTGAGGACTGACTGAGGGAACTGGGGTTGTTTAGTCTGAAGAAGATGAGGCTGGGGGGAGACTTTTTGGCCTTCTGCAACTCCCTGAAAGAAGGTTGTAGCATAGTGGGTGTTGGTCTCTTCTCTCTAGTAACAAGTGATAGGAAGAGAGGAAATGGCCTCAGGTTGCACCAAGGGAGGTTTACATTGGCTCTTAGAAAAACCTCCTTTACTGAAAGGGTTCCCAAATACTGGAATAGGCCCTGAGGGAGGTGGCTGAATCCCCACAGCTGGTGGANCATCCCATTGGCCTCTGCCCACCCATCCAGCCTGTCCAGGCTCTCTGCAGGGCCCTCCTACCCTCCCACAGATCGACACCTGCTCCTAACTCACTAAAGAGTGTACAGTATCACTGTAAACAGAACATTTTAAGTGCACTTTTTTTTTTTTTTAACAAGTTTCTATGTCATGTAGGAATAAATTTAACCTTGGATTCCCCAGGCTTGTACTAAGCTGCCATGAACTTTAAGTTGATGATAGGTGTTTTTTAAGGTCTTTATGAATTTAGGTTTCTTTGAGATATATATCACACAAGCATGCTGGAATCACTTTTCTTTATAAACATCTTGGATCACACTGGTGATGGAGATGTGGTGATCAGGTGCCCTAGATTTCCTCATACCCTGATGTCTACATTCAACCTGCAGCTAGGGCTAAACCACAGCAGGTTATCACCCAGTGACCCCTCCCCAGCAGAGAAGGGGGAATCAAGAAACAGAGAGAAGGTTGGAATGAAAATAGGTTTAATGAAATAACCAAACTGATACCAATGCAAACTATTTATACTTAGCCCAAGGAAAGTGCAGCAGTTACAGTATGCAGGAAGGTAGTCCTAAAGCAGCAAAACCAGCAACCATGAGGCACATAACAATGCTGACCCCATGTTCACTTGTTATGCCAGCACTGCACATTCAGTTGCTCACTAGTCTTGTCCAGTATGAGTAACACGTACTCACTTTAAGCATATAAAGATTTTTTAATCCTCTTCTGTTTTCACCAAGGTGCCTGTTTTCTCTCCCCAATTTCTCTGTCCTTTCCCATATTAGATCTGGCAGTTCAGCAGCCTGTTCTCCAGCGTTACCAAATGGCAGCGCAATGATGTCATGTGCATGTCGGAGCACCTGAAGCATTGTCCCTTCTACCAAGTGGAGCACAAGACAGACCCCGTGCTGCTGACAGGAATGTGTGAATCTCAAGAACAAACTCGAAAAACTTTGGTTTCTACTTTCAGGCACAGAGTCTGAACAACCTTGAAAAGATTTGGAAATTCAGGCGTAGCAATTACTGCTTCCAACACTCCTTTGGATGTACAAAACTGGCTTCTCCCCATCCTGCATCTTTCATTTCCCCACACACATTAATTTAATTGTTAAATCTTCATCCTCTGCTCACTGATGACGTGCTTTATGTTCCTTACTTAACACAGCATCTCAGAGAAAGCAATAAGGATCGTTTGAAAACAGCATCATTGCAACCTACTGTACTGTACCGCTCCTGTACCATGTCCATGAGAGAAGCAAGAGGAGTTAATGTGCCTAGCTTGACTAGATCTGGAAAACCTTCATTTTAGCTGGAAAGGCATGTTCTAGGAGCATGGCTGGGTCACAGAATCAAAGACTGGGTGCGGCTGGAAAGGACCTTCAGAGATCTGGTCTAGTCTCCCTGCTGGGGCAAGACCACCTAAAATAAATCACGCAGGAACATGTCCAGGCAGGTTTGGAATGACTCCACAGCCCACAGCTCTGCGGAGTCATACCTTCCACAGAGGTTCCACCTCTCTGGGCAGCTTGGTCCAGTGCTTTGCCACCCTCAAAGAAGTTTTTCCTTATCTTTACGTGGGACTTCCTATATTCTAGTTTGTGTCCATTACTTCTTGGCCTGTCACTGGACGCTCCTAAGAGGAATCTGGTTCCATCTTCCTGACACTCACCCTTTAGATATTAATAAGCATTAACGAGATCCTCCTTCAGTCTCCTTCAGGCTAAACAGCCCCAGGTCTCTTAGCCTTTCCTGTAGTGGCTCTTCACTGGACTCTCTTCAGTAGTTCAGTAGTTCCTTGGCCTTCTTGAACTGGATTCAATATCCTAAATGAGGCCTCACCAGCATAGAGGGAGAGAAGAACATCCCTCGACCTGCTGGCCACACTCTTCTGAATGCACCCCAGGAATCCATTGGACTTCTTGGCCCTGAGGGCACATTGCTGGACAGTGGTCAACCTGTTGTCCACCAGCACTCCTAGGTTCTTTTCCCCAGAGCTGCTTTCCAACAGGTCATCCCCCAACCTGTACTGATACACAGGGTTCTTTTTGCCCAGATGCCATCCTGCCCAGTTGATGTAAGGACTGCAAATCTGTTCTGAGGCATGGAGACAAGAAAAGTACTCCACAAAATTAAGTGAATTAATTAGAATTCCAGTGAGGACTCAGGAATTCACTGCACAGACACAGTCATTTAGGATCCAAATTCAGGCAAGCATGCCTAGTGGAGCATGAAAGTAAAGCTGAGCTCAGGGAGCATTCAAACCACAGCAACCAAACTTACTCTTTGTTAGAAATAAAGTAGCAACAGCTTTAGGGACTTAATTGGCTTTCTATATTTTTCAGTCAATAACTTTCTCTGATTTATTTAAAAATCTGTTAAAGTCACATTAAAGGATATTTAAAGCAATTTTTAGAATGCCTTGCCTACTCCATTTTGCAATTGTAAATTGCAAGTTGTCAGAGAACCAGACTGGTAAGGATTGTAAGAGACTTCCAGAGACCATCTAGTCTACATCCCATGCTAAGGCAGGTTCACTCAGATCAGACTGCACAGGAACACATCCAGGTGGGGTTTGAAAGTCTCCAGAGAAGGAGGTTCCATAGTCTCATAGCCCTGGAAGTCCATGAGGAA
>WBNM01019141.1:12251-72694 GCA_013399055.1 Ramphastos sulfuratus | reverse complement strand
ATAGCAGAATTATGGGATTGAATTACAATCTTCTAGTCCCTAGAGGATTTTTTTAACCTTATAGTTCCCAACCTGGGACAAACAATAACCATATTAAAGGGAAAAGGCTGTATTGTGAACCTTTTAATTGTAGACCAGCAGTTTTCAACACTGTCATCAACTTCATGACAAATATACACAAGCCCAGAGATTTCATAAATGAGTACTCATACAGCGTAATGTACTCTGGACTATAATTTCACTTTCAGTGACAACAGAATGTAGAATCCAAATTATCTCCATGTTGCATATTAAAAAAAAATATATAAATTGATTTTTAACAGCTGCCNAGATTCCAAGTGTGGGAACCAAGGAAGGGAGTCATCTATAGCGCATCCTGGTGTAACCCTGGCACAGGAAGATTAAGGTTAGAAACACAGTAAACTGGTATGCTAGTCTTGTGTAACATTTGTACAGAAGCATAGTAAATTTAGAACAAAGTACTGAAAGCAGTCTGTGCCAAGATAGCCAACACCTCACTGTTACCCAATAAGTATGTTAAACCCAATATTTTATCCAATCATTGTACTCTTCAAGTTGTACCACAATCTGTAGAGTGGCATATAAAAAGACTGCTGCTATAACAATAAAGAGCTTTGGCTACTTCGATGTCCACATATCCTTGTGTTGCTGTTTTTGTCCAGCACAACTGTAATAGCAACACCAAGACTCTAGCTTACTTTTTTCCCTTCCTTTTAGGCCTTTTCTTTATCCTACTGAGACTACTCAGCACTTAATATGAAAAAATCCTGACACACGCATGTTCTCAAAGTATCATGTAAGATAAAGACATACATGTAACTGAATCTTAAAAATTAACTTCATAGTTGCATCATCAACTAACCTTCTATGAATATAGACTACCAGGAAAAGAGACTGCTTTTTTCCCTCTGTCTCCAGATTTCTCAGCAATCATGAGGTTGAACGATGATCAATTAGGGCATCTATCCCTGGACTCATAATGCAAAATCATTGTTATTTATTAAAGAAATCAATGATTTCTTAGTCATCTCAGGACCATTTAAATAGTCAAATCTGCATAACAAAGGCATAGCAGAGCATGCATCTGGAAGGAGAAAGGCACTACAGGAAAGGTGCTTTCAGCAATGTTGTGGGTNCCATGGAATTATTTGGGTTGGAAGGTATTTAAATATCATCTATTTCCAGGCCCCTGCCATGATTAGAGACACCTTCCACTACACTGGGTTGATCAAAGATGCATTCAGCCTGACCTTGAACTGGGAGCAGGCTTCCACAGCTTCTCTGGACAACCTGTTCCAGTGTCTCATCACTCTCACAGTAAAGAATTTCTTCCTAATATCTAATCTAAATCTACCCTCTTTTACTTTAAAACCTATACCTCTCACCCTTGATAAAGTATTCCTTCCCATCTTGCCTGTAGGTCCACTCTAGGTACTAGAGCACTGCTGTAAGTTCTCCAGAGAGGTTTCTCTTTTTCAGGCTGAACAGATCAACTCTCTCAGCATGTCCTCAGGGGAGGAGCTTTTGTCACATATGAAAATGAACTCCAATTGAACAAAGATTTTTTTTTTTTTTATGATAATGTTAATAAAATCTGATTTAGTGCTTGTATTCCAAATGATGCATAGAATTATTTTAAAATGGTAAGAAAATGTAGCATGCATTGACCTATATAAGTTAAAAGTTTTGCAACAAGGTGTAAATAAATCACAGATTTGCATGACATAAATCAGATGTAAGCCTAGAAATATTTATGGATTAAATTATATTTTAGTGGAATAGTAGAATTGGTAGAACAATAATAATGGAAAATATAATATTTTGGGGGTATTCATTCAAATTTTTCATATTCAGCAATTTTAGAAGTAGCTGCAAAATTGCTTTTTAATAAGTTACCTAGGTGTTCAATTGCCATGACCTGTACTGATATAGTTCCCCATTGTCTAAATGTCTTTAGGCTAGTGACTCCAAAGTTTCTAAACTCATCTCTAGCCACATCCAACTGCCTCCCTTGTTTTGTGGCTCTTTACTCGGTTGCTTTCTAAAGTCCTAATTGGAAAGGAAGTCTCAAAGCTGTGGGCCTTGTACTCTGTGAAAAAGTAGGTAATATCCAGTTTCTGTGTTCCAGGCTCTCAGCTCTATTTTACAATGTTTATGATTTGTACATCCTCTGGGAGCAGCTCAATCTCCCAGACAAACTTCAGTAAACTAGGTTTCCTGCTATTTTGAGACACATAGCTGCTCCTGTGGTAAAAGTTGAGCAAAAATGGATTCTATTAATTCATCAATCAGAGCTAAGCAGCCATCAAATTCTCAGAAGCCACACCAGCTTCTGTCACAGGTTACTAGTGTTCCTCAAACAGGTGGCTGTGCTCTAACGTGGAAAATAGGTCAGAAATTCCAATACCCTGTGCTACCTAAGAAATATCAGTATTTTTAGTTTAAATGTTGTATGGTTGTAGTCCAAGAAATCTTTTCAGATTCTATTGTTTGTTTTGTAAGGGATAAAATTTAAATAAATTCAAGAGACTCCCACATGATTTATGTGTAAATGCAGTTGCTATTCCTAGACATGGCAGATCTCACCTTGAAACAGTCCTAAAAATTTGTGAGTACAAAATGTGTTAAGTCACTGGTTTTGTCTCTTGGGTTATAAATGGGGTTGATGTCAAAGGCCTGTTTTTTTTGTCTTCTTTGTCCTTTCTGTTCTTGAGAGAATTTGATGGTGTTATTCTTAAAAAAAAATAAGATCTGTTTTTAACATGCTAGATCATATAGGGTCATTTCCACAGATTCTTTATTCTATTTCATTCTAAATGAATGTTTTACACCTTCTATAAGTGCATCTGAAAGAACTTTAAGATCTATGTGTTATTCTTTAAAGCTAAAGGGAATAGAAAAAGGAAATAAAAAATTAAAATATATAAATTCCAACTACTTCCATAATCACTTTCACTTATTCTAAGTGAAAAAAAATCTTTAAAAAAATGAAAAAGTTTTATGTCAGTTTATGACTGAGGCTAAAGCAATCAATAGATTGATAGGTCTTATATTGCTCTTGTTAAAGGAAACCAAAACGTATATATCTCAACCAGCTTCAGGCTGCTGGAGGGTTAGGTGGTAGATGTTCGGTATGTGAGATAGTGGTAAATCTTAGCTAATTTCACTGTGACTTGTGAAAACTGTCCACAAATCTTAAGATATGACTCAGCTGACCATACAAAATGCAGCAAATTCTTTTTTCAATGCATATACACAAGTTGAGTACCATTTAGGAACTTTCAGATTCTTGTGCCTGTCTTTCATTTGCCATCAGAAGGGCCTGAATACCTCATAGTTAGTATGTTGGTTCTGTTAGCTCCATCAACATGTCTGAATTAGAGCATTTCACATGACTGTAGATGCTTATATGGAGTGGATCCTCAGTGTCCACAGTGAGCTGAATTTTTCTCCAGATTACCTTGGTAGTTCTAATTGAGTACTAACTGAGTAAATACATTTTTAGTGGTATGGGCTATCTGCTAGTCTTCAGCAGCTCCATCAAAAATTAAGTCCTATTTTATAAACACCAAGTCCATAGAAGTGCCTTGAATACTTTACATGTAGATGAACATCTACATTTTGACAACTGTATTCTAACACTGCCATAAATTGACTTAAATAGGACATTAGACTGTTAGTTCAGTTGTTCACACCTACATTTTAAAATCTATGTTCAGTTATCCTAATTTCAAAGTGAATTCTTCTGTCGTATATTTCATAGGCACTCTTTTATGTGGCAGTAGATATTTTGCAATTCATTAGGTATTTTCTGCTTTACTCAATTAGAAGTGTAAATTAACCATAATTGTAGATATTACTGAGCAAGTAATCTTTACCTTTAATGATCAAACTGAAAAACAGAATATATGTAGTAAAAGACTTCCAACACATTTACTGTGATATAAAATAATTTTTTGTACATTTTGCAATGTGACTACCTTCTGTAGATTCATCAGAGTAATATTATTTAAAATTATAATAGATGGAATTAAAATCAAAATTGAAAGAAAGAATGAGATTCAAACACACAAAAAAACCCCCAAAACTAGAAAAAAAGAAAACCAAGAGAATAAATATTGAAACCTCTGACCCATCCCTCAAATGCAGGATAAGATAAACGATGAAATGTGTCATTAGAAAAATCTCAGCAGGTACAATATTTTACTGTCACTTATGTGATAGACCAAAGATAAAAAACTGGAATGCCAACATTGCTTAGTCAGATAACTGCATCTGAAATCTTTCTTGCCTTTGATAAGTAGTACCAAACACAGAGAACATATTAAAGGCAAGGATTTTACCTCATATCTCAGGGATTTATTATTGCTAGATATTTAACTTAATGGAGATTCCAATAACATTTTATCCCCAGGCAAAATGTTTACTAACACCTAACCTTTCTCACTGATGTGTTCTAGCCATATATAGTAGTTGTTGTATTGACTTCACTGTTCCATTTTGTTTCACAAAGCTCATTTTTCCTTATTCTAGTTTTGAACACTGTGATCAGCCTCCATCTTTTTATTTTTAATTGAAAACTTTCATTTCCTGTTTAGTGTTAGAAAGTTAATGATTCAATATAGTTGTTTATCACTTCCAGCTTTTAATAATGTCATGACCATTCTATTCCTTGCACTATGGTCTGGTATGGGCCCTTTTTTTCCACCCTGCTAAATCAATATAAGCATGCATTCAGGGAAGCATCTTACTTTTTGAATGAGATGACAGGTGTTTAATATAATGTGGCCCACCATTTTCTTGTTCATCTTTGTCTTATAACCCAAAAAGTTCTGTTAAAAAAAGAAAATAATCTATTTTTATGTGCTTTGTTATTTGTCCCATATTTATTAATTTTTGTATGAAGATTTATGATTATTAGTGACATTAAAAGTTATATTAATTTTAAGGTGTATTTCCAAACTGAGAAAATTGTCAGCTGTCTTAGCTGCTTTCCTTTCCATGTAAGATAGTATGCAAATTATGAGTGTGAATCCTCTTGTGAATGAGATGAATAACTGAAGGCAACAGTTGCATCTCTTTCAACATCCAGCCTTTTCTGTGTGAAAGCATCAGGAATTTGGACATTCGATTAAGTCTTTCTGAATGAAAGTCATCTCAGGGTAAAACTCTGATATAAGGCTTCTCCTAGCATCCCAGGAGAGATGATTATGAGTTTTGTGCCTCTCTCACTCAAAAAAGAACTTCAGACCAGTCTCACATATGTAATGGAAAGATAACCATGGCTGAGAATTCAAATCTACATTCCCAAAGCAATCTTTGCATCTACCATTTTTCAAGAAAAGCTTCCAGAACTTTTACAATCTCCCTGTACTAGTGTACTTAGTTAAAGGAGGAATGGAGTATTTGGACAAGAGATACACAATTACCAACCACATGTTTGGAAATAGTTCTTACAACACCACTCTGAGCATTTTACTCATAAAGAGGACAAGATTCAAATTTTATGTATTCCAGAACTATAGTACTATTTCCATGCAGATTCCTGCTCATTTACCTAATGCTTCCAAAAGAAACAAAATATTTCCCATTATTTATAATTTGCACTGAAAATTGAAACAAAGTTCTTGAGTTTATTTGTTAGAAATTCTCCAGGTAATTAATGTCAAATTAATGTTAGAAATTTGTTTGACACCTTCACTAATTCTAAAATGACTCTTTTTGATTAACTATAGTGCAGTAAACATCAAAAGAATTAATAATGATTAGGCTATCATTTTAAAGTGCCATCCTCACTTAAACAACCAGCAATTTCCATATATTTTTTAGCAAGTTTCTATGGCAAGTCTTTATAACAAATGAATTACAAATCATCATTACTTTTTTTCATGCTAACATTAATCAGAGTAGCTACTTATGCATATGTGTAGATAGCAATGAAGTAGTGGATCGTCTAGAATATCAGAGTAATTGAGTGTCAAGTATTATAACAGGCATTCTTTGGAGATTTTTCTCTGATGTTCATGCTTTGCATTTTATTTTTCTATTTATTTTAAAACATCCTTTTTCTCTGTTATATTCTGCTTTAGTTTTGAAAGAAAAGGCACTATGAAATAATTTTTCTTCCAGAGAAAGTGTATATATATGTGTGTATATACATATATGTTAAAAACTATCAAATAAAAGCAAAACAGTTGGCAGAGAAGTGATCAATCTTAAATCCCCAATACGAAATACCTTGAGGATAATCCTAAGGAGGTGAGCACTCTCTTTCCCAATATTTTCAAAATCCCAGTAACAACAAAAGTATTTCAAGATGGTTACCCAAAAATGTAGGATGCCTTGAATATTTGCATAGTGGAAAGCAGTCATGCACACTCCCTGCCGACTTTACAAGATTTGTTTCATGACAGCTAATGCTCTCCAGACATGGCTTAAGAACAGACTGAGGCCACATATGAGCCATGTTGCTCACAATTGTCAATATAAAAGTAATTATATTCAAAGCAAGAAGACAGTTTCACTGTAGATAGCTATGAGAGAGAAATTTTCTGCCACTTGTCTTCAGGAGCAGATAGAGTGTTGTACCTTATTTTATTTTCTGCTATGAAGGTAGCCATTATGAATGGCTGTAAATTCTTTAAACATTATCTACTTAGTCTACCCTTCATTAGTATGTCATGTTATCTGCATTCTTACAGAGATTTGCATTCTGTCATTCAATTGTAGTAGCAAAATAAGTTATAAATCCCTCAGCTTTCAGAACTTTATTTTTATATTTAGGAAAAGAAATATCTTTTGTCAGAGCTAAATGATTTACACAGCATATTAGACTCAATACTTTGAGCAAGTTGTTAACTGTTCAAAATATGGTGAAAAAGTGAAGATATAACACCTAAGTAAATTCAGATTGTGTTTGGGTCTCCTAGCTACTAATCAATGGCATGAACTGAAATGATAAATGACATATTTTCATAAATTAACGTCTTTCAATTATTTTTATTATTGCTTAGAGGGAGGTGGTGGAGTCACTGTCCCTGGAGATGTTCAAGGCACATTTAGACGTGGCACTTAGTGCCATGGTCTAGTCTCGAGGTCTGTGGTAATGGGTTGGACTTGATGATCTTTGAGGTCTCTTCCAACCTTGCTTATACTGTGATACAAAAGAAAAAAATCTTGGTTTTGAACTGAACTTAGTATTTCAAAATTCGTGTAAATAAAAAACAATCATTAGTCTTGCAACAAATCAAAGTACGATCAATTTAGCAATAACTAATCTCTCCACGGATCATGACCTTTGCTTATCTTAGGCTCTGTAAATCAGCAGTAAAGCCTGCCAAGCTCACCTGATTTTCTGGCCTCCAAATGCAAATGAAGTTTTTCAGCAGATGAAGTAATTAAAAGAATTAATGAAACCACATTGTAGTTACATTGTTGTTTGTTTGGGGTTGTTTCATTTGTTTGTTTGTTTTTAAAATTCTGCTTTTGTTTGATTGATTTGGTTTGCTTTTGGTTGGTTTGTCGATAGATTTTTTTTCATGAATTACAATATTAATTCCATTTGTGTATCTGGCACCTCGCAACAATCAGTTTTCCCTCTCTTTGTGAGTTTCCAATTTGACGTGAATGACAAAGCTGTGATTCTCACAGCACCTTCTCTGAAAGTTGTTATCTGTTTCTTATAGTGTGTCACTTCCAAATCTCCTGTGGCACTCAGGTCTCTGAGGACCATAACAGAGAAAAGATGACACAGTTGCTTGGTAATTTCACTGTGACATGTCTACATGATCCATTGAGAATAAAGCATCCATTGCCATTCTCCTTTGCTGGAAGAAAACACATAAATATGCAAACACAATCAAGAACAGTAAGGGAATAGTAAAATATACAGCCTGAAGGACTTCAGTAACACTTCCATTTCCTTCAGCAGTGTCATCCTTGGTTTGTAAAAATGTTTACCTGATCTTTTTTTCCTCCTCAAATTTCTAAATAAAATGCTGAAAACATGTCAGGTGATTAGAGATTATTTTTAATTGTGTCTTAATTTAAACTGCAGTCCAGCATTTTACAAAAGCTTAGTGAAAATCCTGACAATTTGCGAGAAAACATTTAAATTAAAAAAAAAAAATCTTTCTTTTCTTTAATACCCAACTAACCAGTATTCATTTTCATATTCCACTCATATGAGAACTGAAATTAACCTGCAACAATTGAAGAAGTGGAAATAGAATGAAAACATTTTAAATATCCCTTCTAAATCTCTGTTAAAGGAGACAGAAGAGGGGCAGAAAATGTGCAGAAAAGATTAAGGTAATTTATGTATAAAAGAAAAGAAAGACACTGAGAATATTAAATTTAGTCTTTTCTGGCAGTTTCATAGCAACAAGTTAGAGATGGAAAAGGCCTATTAGATTATTCATTTCATCTCTCCGTCAAGGTAGGATTTCCTCCAACTATATTTTTTTCCTGTGCTCTGTCCTGTCTAACGTTCAAAATGCCAAATGATGAATCTTCTACCACTACCCTTATGAGACCATTCCAAATCTTAATGCATCTCCCTGACAGAATTTCTACAAATATTCAGTCTAAACCTCCCATTTGTTAATCTCATCTCATTTCTTCTAGGATAACCTGTTTTCTGTATGAAATAATCTCTCTTTCTTTCCCTCTCTGTCTCACTGTCTCTCTCATTCCCCTTAGTTACTCTTCAGCTAAACTCTTTTATATTTAGTCTATTCATCACAACTCTGAAGTCATTCCCTCCAGCTCCAAATATCACTTTTTTTTTCCTTTCCCTGACTTCTGACAATTTGGTTTTATCTTTTTGATTACATCATATTTAAAGTTTCCTGGTACCTAAGACAGAAAACTGTAAACCAATAGAGATTGAACTGTAGATTTTCTACTTTCTAGCTATATTATGATGTAATGAAATTTACCTTATGCTGTCACCTTTCAGGCATTAGACAAAGGTGGAGACCTGTGACAGTGCAGGTAATTCAATTTGCAGGAATGCAAAGTCAACATAGATAAATGTGCAAGAGGTTACATCAATTACACATTAAGAGCATTATTCAATCAAATCTAAATCTCTTGCAAGTTTTTTTGTGAAAAAGAAGAATCTTGCAGACAGGCTAGGAGGAAGTTTAAATGGAAACTGAAGCTTATTTTTAAATAATCTACAAAATTGTTACTGAAGAATCTGGTGACTTTTTAAGGTTAAGATTAAAATTATGGCTTTCAACATAAGTTAATTTGAAAGACCATGTTTATGACAATTTTTCAACAAAAATTCCTGCCATACTACATATTTCAATGAATTTATGTGTGAGAAAAGTATAAGCTGAAACTAAATGACAGAGAATTGAAGTTCCTAAAGCCACTATAATTGATTTATTTGATTGTTGTGTTTTAATCAGGTTAAAGATAAATTATCCTTCTAAAAATTAAAATAATTCTATATATTTAAAATATTTCTCCCAGTTTTAACATTTCTATTAATTATGTTTTGTGACTGTACATTAGTGGGCATCTAAACCTGAAGAACTGCTTATCTGTGAAAAAGCTGAACTGCAAAATGAAGACATAAAAGAACATTCATAGATATGTTAGGAACACTGCTGTGATACGTGGATTAAAATTAGATTCTGTCATTTAATAATGAAGCCAAAAATTTGTAATTCCAGACAGAAAATTAGTTAAGACTGCTGGTTCTTTATATAGTCTTAGCAGCTGTTAGTACTAGGTATTTTGAGTCTAGGTAAAGAAAAGATTTTGATAATGACATGACTAAACACAATGAATGAAATGAAGACATCTAACTCTAACACCAACAAAATCGTTTCCATGCTCAGCTGTATTGAAGAGCATAGTCCTTTTCAGCAGCACTCGGCTCATTTAACTCAATGAAAGAAATTCTGATAATGATCTAATCCCATTACTTTCTTTCCATTGAGTGGATTAGAGACTGTGAAGGGTTCTTGAGAGGGTTTTGTGTAGAGCATTTTTTTTATTTAAAATGATACCTTGAAGTGCATGAAAGGAACATTTTCTGTCTCTGGTTTTTTTGTTTTTTTTTTTAACACATAGCACTTTAGTAGCAGTACTGTTTAAACTGTTCATATTGGGAAAAAAAAAAGCATTTCAGTGAAAGTGCTAGAAAATGTCTTATTTAAACTGACTGTAGAGATGTAGGTGTGCATACTGACATCCATAGTATTTCTGCATACCAAAATTTTGACTTGAAAATGAACTTTCATATGGGCACTTGACCTCAACATAACAATATTTTGTGGTTTTTTCCATATATTTTTAGGTTTTTTCTTTCCTATTTTACGATTTCCTTGCTATATGTAAGTGGAAAAAAAAAAACCAGCACCACACTAAGGGGAGGTGAAGACTATCCCATTTAAACTTGATAGGTATAACATTTTGTCTATTTAAGTGTAAGACGATCCATCAGAAGATCAGACTAAGCAACAATTGGATTGAAAGCAGCCCTGAAGAGGTGAACTTGGAGTATTGGTGGGTGAAAAACTGAATATGAGCCAGCAATGTGTTCTTGCAGTCTAGAAAGTCAGCGTATCCCAGTGTGACAAGGCTGTCAAGGGACATTGAGAGTTTTCCTCTCTACTGTATTCTTGTTAGACCCCATCTGAAGTGTTGCCTTCATCTCTGAGCTTAAGACAGACATGGACATGCTCGAGTGAGTGCAAAGGTGGGCCACTAAGAGGATCATGAGAGGATTGAAGCACCTCCCTTATGAGGATATGCTGAAAGAGTAGAGCTGTATAGCCTGGAGAAGGCTCTCTGAAGAACTTAGAGCAGTGCTCTAGTACCTAGAGGGGTCCTACAGGCAAGATGGGGAGGAATTCTTTATCAAGGGTGAGAAATATTGGTTTTGAAGTGAAAGAGGATAGATTTAGGTTAGATATTAGGAAGAAATTCTTTACTGTAAGAGTGATGAGACACTGGAACAGGGTGTCCAGAGAAGCTGTGGATGCCTGCGCCCAGTTCAAGGTCAGGCTGAATGCATCTTTGATCAACCCATTGTAGTTGGAAGATGTTTCTACTCATGGCAACAGGGCTGCAACTAGATGATCTTGAAGGTGTCTTCTAATCCATGTAATTTCATGATTCTATGGTATGTATAGTTGTGGTGGGTTTGAAATTGCCCCCAGAATACAATCAGACTAGCTCAGGAGGTTTGGAAGCAAAATGAAGCTGTATTTACAGCAAAGATATAATCTAAAAGCATAAAATACAATTAATATGTACAAAATATATTTTTATATATTTACAATTATTTACAAATTAGAAATAGCACAAACTCTTGAATTGTTCCTCCACTCCTCTGGACAAGGGAAAAAAGAGATGGCTCTCCCCTCAGAGAGAAATCAGACCCTAATGATGCTATCTACTTAACCATAAACAAGAAGTCTCAGTGCATGTCAGAGAGGCCATGCATAAGGACTAGCCAGCAGTCAGAGCAAAGAAAAGAAAAAGGAGCAAGAACAGTTTTTGCAGCATACCTTATACTAACAAATCATGCAATGGAATGCTATAGACTTATTTATTGCTTTTCTTTTATATCCAATGTCTTATTTTATTTACCTTTTTCTAAGTTTTTATTCAATGTCTTTGGAATTTTCTTATTTCTTGTTCATAATTCAGAACCAGGATAGAGGGTTAGTTTTAAACTACTACAGTAGTTTTTGTTTACTCTTCCTTTGTGTGTCTAGTTCAATTACATATTTTGTTCTATGATATATGCTTATCTCTCATGTAGTCCTGGATGAAATACTTTTCAATGTGATAATTTCTGACTTCTACTTGTTTCATGTATGGCCGTGGGAAGGTATACTTTGATTCCTGTTAAACCTGAAGGCTTCCATTTTAACAGGGCATTTACTTAACTAGTTTAACTTTCTCTTAACTAATATAAAAATAGTGGCTTCCCTGTTTGCTTTTGGCTGTCTCTAGATTAAGCTTTGAGTAAGTCTATAGATAGAAATGCCTTGCAGCTCAGAGTGGCTTAGCAACTTGAATGTATAAAACGAAAGCTGTAAACAGCACTAGAAATTTCTTTGAATACAGGCACATGAATGGAAGTAACTACTACTGTTCTATTGCCTTCTCTATGTAATAGTATTTAATCCTTCTTAACAGAATGTCATACTGAATTATGTTGTTTTTGCTAATCAAATGTAAATATCATGACTGCAGCACCACTTTTTTTCAGATGACTTACTAACTCAAAAGAATTCGACATTTCAGCAGATTCTGCATTCAAATATACATATGTGTATATATATATGTGTGTATATATATATGTATATATATGTATATGTATATATATGTGTGTATATATGTGTATATATAAAATAGAAATAAAGAGAATGACCAAGCAAGTAAATAATTTACTAGGAAACCAAAAATAATAAAAGCTCAGACTTTTTTTCTTCCCTACCCTGCCCCATCCTGTATTTCACTGAAAACATAGCAAAAAGAAAATTAAGCTTTCATGTTTCTGTTTTATCAAACTGTATAAAACATTGGTAGCAACATGAGAGTTTTCTACAAATGACATTTAAAACAGGAAAATTTGTGACATAAGAGTTGCTCATTCCAACTATTTTTACTTTGTTTAGAAAAGCTAAGGACACCAAAACTTGCTACTTGCATAGAACCATATATTTTTTGTCTTCTTTTACACCTTTAACAATCCAGTGCTTACTAATTTATTTTCTTTAAAAGTATTCCTTTTTTACATTTCATGTATTTCTCAAAATGACAGGTTTTAATTTTAAAATAATTAAATTGCTATCAACACATATTCTAAGGTTTCTTTCTACTCAGAGCTGTCTATGTTTCTATATGTAGATTTCAGTGTGCTTCATTTAGAACAGGTAGTGTCAAGCATTAAGAAATATTCTTGCAAAGAGATGATCTCTAAAGACTCCTTAAAATGATTTTCAGTGAATAAAACACAGAAATAAAAGGAAAAGAAAGATTACCGTAATCCCATAAAGACTGTACACTGAGAATATACTGATTTTCTGGAAGGAAAAAAAAAAAAAAAAAGTAGACTTCTGTCTCCGAGGCATTTATTAATTCAACATTGTTCATAGATTCAATTATAAAATCTAAAATAATGTAAAATGAAAGTTATAAAGTGAATATTCAGGAAAGGAGAAAAAAGCAAGGACAGGGAAGCTATCACAGAATCATAGAAAAATTCAGGTTGGGAAAGGCCCTCATGATCACCAAGTCCAACCAATAACCCTACTCTACAAGGCTTGCCCTAAACCATATTCCCAAGCAGCACATCCAAACGACTTTTAAACACATCCAGGGTTGGTGACTCAACTACCTCCTTGGGCAGCCCATTCCAATGACTGACCACTCTTTCTGTGACAAATTGTCTCCTAATGTCCAGTCGAAACCTATCCAGCCACAGATTGAAGCCATTCCCTCTTGCTCAAGTTCTGGCAAATAACTTTACATTTATTAGAGTGCAAATAAAAGAACTTTCTGCATTTTCTGCATTGCTAAAGTGTGACATTAGTATATCTTCAGTTTTTTTCAAGTTATGCAAATGTTTCTTTTTCTTTTTTTTTTTTTTTTTTTTCCCTAAAGAAATAGAGACAGGAAATAGAAAAACTTACCAGAAAATACAACAACCCCAAACCCCAACAACTCTTAGTACTGTTTTACTATTAGAATTTTGATATAAAAACATTCAAATCTATTGTTGCAATAGTAAAACTTTTGTATATGAAGAAGACACACAAATTACTGTCTTCATTAAAATGTACCAAAAATGGAAATAATGCATGAAATCTATATGTATATAAACAAACGGAGCTGTTTTTACATTTCAAAAACTTTATAATGAGAGCAGTATGGGGATATTCCTGTTCTCTAAATGTACAATTCGGGGCTGAGATTAGCTAGTGAGTTGTTTTGCACTCTAGACCTACAGAAATATCTCAAGAGCCAAAGTCCAGGTACCACACTTTGTGAGAGTTAATCAGTTTTATAATTAGAAAGTCATAATATTTTGTTTTATACTGGAAGATGATAAAACAATACAAACCAAACAAGATGAAGACAGTCTTTCTAAACAGTCTGAAGGAACTTCTGATCCCATTTGCTGAAGAACTACTATGAAGTCTCTTGTAAATATGTTAGTTTAAAAAATCCAGATCTTAAATACTACACCTTTCTCAGCAATGCTATGATTCCAGATACATAACTTAATAAGGATTTTTTCAACTGTTTTTAAAAAAATACATATATTTCAGTTTGCTTTAAATATTTCCCCCCATATTTTACAGTTTAAATTGTCATATTCACTTCTGTGTCTTTCTTTCCTCTTGACAGCAAAACAGTTCTATTAACCTTACTCATACAAGTAGAGGTCAGCACATTTATAAAGGACTTCAGACAGCCTGAGAGTGGCTGGTTACAGCACTCACTTGTTAATGTTCTGCCCTAAAAGGGTAAAAGCAAGTCCTAGCTCACATAGTATGGTCAAGTTTGGCAAACTGCCATTCTGATTGGCTAATCTGTTTCCAAACATCCATTAGTTCCAGGCTGAATTGATGAAAGAGATGAGCAGGTATACACGATTTGCTCTGCCTCAGTGCTCTCTGCCATTGTATTTGTGCTCTCTGCTGTTGTATCTTGCCATGCTCTGCCATGCTTTCACCTTATTTGCTGTGAAGCATTATGTCTGCTAAGTTCCAAGCCAGCTTTGCTATGTAATTACAAGCCATGATGCTTTGAACTTGTATACCTGGAATGATTTAGTTTACCAGGAATAAGCATTAAGTGCTTTCACACAATAGGCTTGCTTAGCCTGCTTGATATTGTTCCCATCTGCATATCTGCAAGACATTGTGCCAGGACTGCACATCTGCAAGTCTTCTTCCAAGACTGAGAGCAAGAAAGGACACAGAGTCATCCAAGAGGAACCAGGATCAGATCAGAGATCATCTGTTTCTCTGTAGCGGAGGGTTGATTAAATAATGTGAGATGATATTTTTTGAAATNTGTCATCTGCTGAGATTTCTGATTCTTCCCAGCCTTCAGGGTGCTGGGGAAAGGAGGCAGACAATCTCTGACCTGGTCCTGAATATCTCTGGATGATCTGTGTATCCCCAGGACTTCCCATGTTGGCAGGTTGGAGTGAGGAGGGATCCATCCTCTTCTCCTTGATAACGAGACAGGACTAGAGGAAGTGATTAAAGCTGTGCCAAGGAGGTGATTTGGTTGGCAATTAATTGGCCAAGGCAGGAATTATAAAAATAGAATTATTTTATTTTCCCGAAAAGTCCCATCCTCAAACTATATACAGAACTACTTCAGGTTTATTTACAAGCTCAGTCAGGAAATCTTCATAAGAATGCTTATTGGCAAGTTTAGTAATTTAGGAAAGTCTAGAAATTCCAGAACAGTCTGACACTCCTGGAAATCAGGTTTTTCCTCTTTTCTGCCCCATTTTTCTGGTAAAAGGTAACAATTTCAGTGTAATTTCAGGAAAATTTTCATCCCAAGTATGATGAAATTCAAGGGGGAGGATAGCTGATAACATTCTGTGTCACTCTACACAAAAGCCCTCTCACTTGATCCATATCTAGTGAGCTGAACTCTAACATCATCCTATGAAGTGTATCCATCAGATACGTAACACATAGAGATCTGTACACAGACAGGTGCTATGAAGAAACAATGTAAGTGAGAGAATAAAGATGTCAATAAAGGGGTTTATGAGAAAGATTTTGAAATTTATATGCCTGATTTCATCCGATTACATAAAAATCTTGAAATGGCATTGCCCACTGGATAGAATTGAAGGAACAAAATGGATTTGTCTAAAATTACTTGTTACTGGAACTATCATATCATCATTACAAGTCAGAAAGAAATGAAGATTTAAAGGAAAGTTTGGACAAATATCTGACAAGTAGTATATTTACATATTTTGTCGACTGTATAATAAGATATGAATTTTAGAGGTGAGATTGTGTTTAATTTCAAATATCTAAAATTCATCAAGCAAATCACCATAAGAAGAAACATGGGGATACATGTGTATTCTTTGCCTCTCTTAATTTTTTTCTTTGTATAATGCTAGAATTAAAACTGGCAGAATTAAATGTATAGAATATAGAATATAAACTTGAGTGGGAGCTTATTATGTGTAATTCGGATTATGAACTTCTAGAGATCTGACTGTAGGCAGAGTAAGCCTCATTAGATGATCTGTCAAACTCTCTTCTAGTGTTGTTTTATATTTTTATGCTAATTTAAATCAAATTTCAAGATTAATCAAACATATTTAATCCTCTAATGAAAGTTTCTTTACTCTTCATGACTGGTTACTATATATAAAGTCAGTAATATATCCGTAATTGTACTTTCAGTTGGCTAAAATAAAATTGCTGAATCAGATATTTACTCTGTGTAAACAACAATGGCATCCTCACTCTCGACCCACTAAGAAACTGTCCACTTTAAAGGATTATAGATTTTCTAAAACCCTTTTTTGTTTTCACCATTGCCTATGATTTGCAGAATATGATCTCTTTATTTAGATAGCATAGTTACAAATTAGGGAAAATAAAGCCTGCTGATGCCTGTTTTATCTGGAGGAGTATTTCTTTTTAAGTTTAATGATGAGCCTTCCTAAATAAAGTTTTTAATTATACCTTGCACTTCTTTGAAGCCCATTAGGCATGTCAAAATGTAGCATACTGTAAACATAATTATACTTATAAGAAGTAATTAATCTAATGGATTTTCAGTCTACCTCACCTAGTGAACTGCAACCTGTTCCAATTTATTATGCTGTTTCACAGCAGTAATACAAGGGTGTAAATATTGTCTTTCATAACAATTTTGAGTGTTTTTAAGGAGATTCTCTCCATATTTCATACAATTAATTGCAGAAATTTACTTCATTTAGAAAACCTCATGACTGCTGATAATAGTAAAGCAATACTTTATTATTTTTACTAATTAATTTAGTGGTACACAAAAATCAATATCATCCTTACAGATTTAGGCATCAAAATTCCAATCCATCTGTCTGGAATCCATCTGTCTGGAACAGATTGTGCAATTATTCTTGGAATACATGTCAATTTTTATTATATCAAATGATTTTCTTTTTTTCTTCTTCCTGTTCTCAAGTCCTTCATCAATTATATTTTTCCTCTTAAAATATAAATGTGTATCTGAATACCAAATTACTAAAGAATCTGTCAGGAGGGATGAGAAGTAGGGAAGCTGGAGAGGGACTCCAATCTACACATCAGAAAATTGTAAAATAAATTTCAACAAAGTAGTTATACATAGGAAGTATTATACACAATCAATCCATTATTTTTAATGTTACTGGTAAACTTAAGCATAACTCTATCTGTCAAGTGTCTTCTTTATACTTACAGAAATTAAGGAAAGAATTGCTGAACAATTCATTAAATCTTGTTTGAACACTTTCCAATTCCTGCCTACGTTGCTTACAAATATAATGAACGTACAGTCCTAGACCTATGTCTTCTCAATTCACTAATAACTTACACATAAATATTAAAAAATACTTTAAAATTAAGTTATTTACTTTCCTTTTTCCAGAATTACGCTTTCAGGTACACATCAGATCAATGATTTATAGGTAGTCTGTTGTCTAATTAAGGTTGGCACCATAATCATTTTCCTGCTGGTAACTGTACTGTGGAACACTGGTAACTCTGCATTCCCTATCAGCTTCAGTTTCAGCTTTTTATTTTCTTTTGATTTCCTGTTGTTACACAAAATTTTCAAGATCTATGAATATGATTATCTATGTGCAGAAACCAAGGTATAAATCTAGACTGTATATGAAAATATGTTGAAAGATGATGAATTGTATTTTTAAGTGAGCTGCTAACAGAAAAACACAGACTAAAATTTAGTGAAGAAGTCTAGCTATGCATCATCCTTCTTTCAATCACAGTAATTTAATTCATGAGTTTGGAGTATGTCTCTATGAAAGAACACTGTGATGTGGCCTTGTTCAAACAGACCAAGAGATGTAATTTTTATTGGCTAGAATACACACAATATCATTTATGGATTTATAGCTGGGGTAATGTGTGAATATATAAACTCACCAGAGTTATCTCTGCTATCACCGGAGATTTTTAACTTGGCAATTTCAGTCAATCTGAATTGGTTTTTAATGAGCTTCTTATCAAAATACAGCAAATCAAAATGTTTTGTCATCTTTACAAGTGTTAAGATGCCCTACATGTGCAGCTAGAAAGTAATTGGGAATTATTTTTTTTTTTTTTTAATCTTACCATAAAACAATTCATTGGTACATTATGAATAGCAAAAATTGTGCTTGTTCAGTAATGGTTTCCATACACATTTCTGTAATTGGAGATAGTCTGTGTGTTTCCCTAGAAACAAAGGTAAAAAAAAAAAATCAGCAGAAGAAAACCATCGTTTTTCAAAAAAGCTGATTCAGGATCTAATTCTGTAGCATTTGGTCCATGGCACTATTATTAACTGGTTGGTTGGGTTTTTGGTTGGTTGGTTTTGGTTTTCGTTTTGTTTGTTTTTCATTTTTGTTTTTCAAGCTAGTCTAAACCAGGACATCTTTCAGACTTTATCATAATTATTACTAGAAGTTAAATATCAGGAACAATAGCTAGGAATCCTGAAGGAAATAGGACTCAGAGTGTTCTTTTTACTGTTGCAGCCTAAGTTTTCTTCATTAAAGGCAAGAAAAACACTCCAAAAAATTTAATTTCATAAGAAAACTAATTTGAATGCAGTTTCTTTATTATTATTATTATTATTATTATTATTATTATTATTATTATTATTTGTAACCAGCAACATTTCAGAGATTCCATGGAGTTTATAATGGCATAGATCAAAAAGTCAGAGAGATAGCTCCAGCTAGCGCAGTGGAAGAGCTCTCAGAATCATGTATCTCCCATTCTTGGATATACATCTGAATGGAAATCTATTCTCTGGGTTGTTCTGTTTTTCCAGCCTGCTCAGTCTTCTTAAAAAGGAGGAGGTAGGCTTTCCTACACTACTTTGTAGTCTTTGAAAACATGGCTAGATAGACTTTTGTAGTTCTGGTAGGATACAATAAAGATTGGAGGCACATCTGCACAGGTTACTTAATTTGGCCCAGAAACCATTTTAAATCTTACAGTTTGGTAGGATTTGTCCTAGCTATTTTTTACAATTTTGAGGTGATTCAAATATTTTGTTTTTCTTTCTCCTATTATGTAATGTCAGCTATTCAACAAAATTTCTACTCTTGTAATAACAACTCTGTTTTACTACTATATTGATTATTTTTTCTATTCTAACTGGAATGTTATCCTTACACAACAAATGTATTCTTGCATGAATGTGCGCAAAATCTCATCCAATAATTTAGAATTCAATTTAGAATTCAGACTTTGTCAAAATCACGTATTTGAGAAGAAAAAAAAAAAAAAAACCAAAAGCAAGCAAACAAAAAAAAACCCCAACAGATTTAAAAACCTTCTTAAAACCAGTATGCTTACATAAATGTTTTGGACAAAAAGACTGTAAGATCAATAAAACTAAAGTCAAGTAAAAGAACTAGTTTGGGGAATAAAAATATTTTTTATCTATGTTCAAAAAGTTTCCCAGAGCTTAAACAGATGCAATTCTGTTAGGGGTAATAAGCTATGAATTAGTAACAGTGGCCCTCTCATGGACAGAAAGGTTTTTTATCACACTGCACAGTATCTGTGGGTTCTCTGAAAGGTATGATGTGATCTAAGGGAGAAAGGCATTTCATTCTCATTGAAAATGACACCACCTACTATTCAGCACAATTACTTTTATTCCTCCATTCTCTCATCGCAGCTGTTAAGGAATTTTGATTTTTTCTTTGGAATCTCTACCTAGTGCTAAGGTTACTGAAGAAAAACAAATAGTTGCAGATTCAACTTCAGAAAAGTCAAAAAGTGTATTTATTGATTAATATTCCAGGTCTTTAGATTTCTAGTGTTTTTATAATATTTCATGAACTTCAAATGCAAAACTTAACTTCAATAGAATTTCTGGGATTCGTTTTGCTTGTTTTGTTTTTAATCTCTGCTGGTTTAAAATGTGTTGGAACTCTCTTTGCTTTCGTTTTCACTGTTTTTAAACTTAACCTAGTTTATTTCTTAGTAACTGCTTTCCTAAACAAAATGAAGCATATAAAATCCTTAATCCAATTACTTTTATGCAAACAGTAGCTAATTTTCCTTGTTTTACTGTAGGTTGATAAGCACGGATATTTCTAATGTTGCTCTACCTTGGGGCTATTATCTCTTACAATATATTGATGTTTTAAAGTGAAGGTAAACCAGGGAGAGGTCAAATAAAAAGCTAGAAGCTCTTTTGTAACGAGTCAGTTTAATCAGGTAAAGTTTTGATGCTTTAAAATAATAGCAAAAAAGTTAAAGTTGTTTAGAAGAGTCTAAGATATTTCTTGACAGGAGAATCAAATTCCAGGGAACATGAAGTGATGCCAACTCTTGAATTAGCACAGACAGACTTTGGTAGTTGCAATCAGAGAACTTCTGAATCAAGAAAATGAGTATTTGTATTACCAACACATAATGTGGTTTCACAGTTAGAAGTAATAGCTGACTACCTAGAGGGATGATTATGCAAATGAGAGCAATTTTGTTTTCTGAAAGTAAGATCTTTTAAAAAATATTTTATTTTATTAAAAAAAATATATCTTCGCAGATTTCCTGTTGCTGACTGGACACAGATTAGTCACAACGGCAGCTAATGTGAAAGGAAATTCAGAAGTTTAATTACTCAGGCATACCTTTGATTTGTAACACCCTAGAATATGTAAAGCCCATATATTTATCCTGTTCAAATATGTTTAATAGTTTCTCCTAAACTTTCCAATAGTCTAATTCTGATACTCTTACATATACTTTTATATATATATATATATATATATATATTTGATTTGGAGGTATACAAGTAACTTAAGAAGTATTGCCTCATTTTGCTAGCTACTAGGATGAATGTGAACATAAAAAATGAATATTTTGTTCAGTGCAGCTTTTTGAAATTGCAATTACAAATTCTAGATTAAGAAAGATGTCTTTTGGTAAATACAATATATTCTGAATGAATGTTGTATGATGAATGACATGGCTTTGTCACTCCCTAAATAGAGCTCGCTGGCTCCACTCAGGTTAGGGTAAAACCTATGTGTAAAATGTGTAAAACTCAATGTCCTGTTTTAAAGGCTGAAAAAGATTCTTCCTTTTTCTTTTACATTCTGAGTACCATTTCTGTATCACAGGTTTAACACATTTACATTGATTAGAAAGCTTACATGCTCTAAGTGCTCTCTAGCTTTGAACCTTTTCACTACTTTGAATCTGTTTGCTACTGGGCTAGTACACCACCTACAGCTATTGCAATATTAACATGTTTATGTATGAAGCTGTTCCCCATTAAGTTGTAAACCTCAGTAATAATTTTCAAATAGTCCAAGCCATAGACTTTATTTCAGCATGAGTGATTTGTTCCCATTTAGATCAAGGGCAGATTATTTCGAGTAGAAATAAAGTATAGCTATTCTAGAATAAGAAATGTTTTCACATGTGTTTGTTCAGGAATAGTTATTCTGGAATAGCTGTTCATGAATAGCTAATTTAGATTGCTTTCATTTGCTGATTGATGATAGGGAATACAAAAGAGCAGAATTCAAAAACACTTTTCAATCACCATTCTCTTGGGGGAAGAGAAGCAAAGTGACTTTGTGGACTTTGTAAAAGCACTGATTCTCAAGGAAGTTTTTATCAAAAAGTGTTTTATAGCTTTAACTATTTGTGTGAGATTACTGCAGGATCTTTTCAAGTACACTGTGAACATTTAAATACTTGTCATTCAGTTAGCCTTTTGAATCTTATTATCACAGAAATGTGCAAATGCAATGAATTATTAAGACCAATATCTTATAAATAATGCATTTCGTGTAGGAAGTTTGAAAGTTTATGATACTACTATAAGATTTGCAGTAGAAAAGGTTGGTTGGTTTTGTTTTGGTTTGATTTGGTTTTGTTAAAAATCAGTAACACCTGTTCTTTCTAAGGAAAACTTTAAAATAAACCTCATTCTCTAAATCCTCATCCTTCTGGTCTCCAACTCCTGATTCTCTCAGGTTTTCTTCAGGTAATACAGGCTTTAAGAAAATCTAATTCCAACAACCTCCATCATTAACTGAATGGATGGAAAAAAACCCCAAACAAACAAACAACAAAAAAACCCTCAAAACAAACAAGAAATTTCCTACAGCTGATGGATATATATGCTGTTCAACCACACACCCAGAAACCTTGAAGTGAACAGTGAGATGTCCATGAAAAAGTGCACCATTCGTTGCACTCTCAGCTTCTTAATTTGCTCTCACAGGTGTAACCCTGTTTTAAGAACCCTTCAAATGTAGAAAATCGCCAATAATTAGCAATTTTGTAGTTATTACCACTGCTGAAGCATTTAGATATGAGCTAACTAATGTGAATATAACTAAAGAAATGAGCAACAAAGTACTATTAATGATGATTGCCTTAAAAAGTTATGTTTTATGAAAAAAAAGTGGCTAAATATTTATTTTATACACACTACTAATGTTGACGATTAATAAAAGAACATGGATCTGGAAAAAAAAACAATCCAATGTACCTATCAAGTTATGACCCTAGACTTATATTTAACCTTTCATTTATACAGAAATATACACAATATGTGTTTGCAATTAATATATACAAGTAAACCATAATTTATTAAAATAAGTATATAAACACCTATGAAATGTAACAGATGCAGCTGCACAGTTGGAAAACAACCAACCAACCCTGTATATTAATTAGTTCCTTATCTGGTTAAGAGTGAGCTCTACTGGTTAGTTTAAGGAGAATGATGCAGTACTCAGGAGGTTTAGCTACTGAGGTATGTTATTTTATTTTCCTTCTGTCTCCTACATAAGGCTCAGTGCTTCAAAGATTCCCTGTTTAAAATAGACCAGGGGCTTTCACAAGCAGAAAAGGAAATCTGTATTGAGTGAAGATAAATTAGATTATTCAAGTGGCGTCTTCTGCATCTTTAAATCCTCATGTAACAAGTCAGGAACAGAGGACTAGGTAAGAAGTGCTAAAGCTCTCAGACTCTATGCAGGCAGCAGTGCATGTTCGCTACTGACTCTGGTGTTGTAAAGAGTAACTGAATTATTCAATATGGAAGTATACCACTTCTGTGGATTCTCCATTTACTGCTACAGAGAGGTCAAAGACATAAACAAGATAGTTCCAAGTAGCTTCTTTCAGCTTCTGATGTTTCATCTGTTTCTACCATCATGGAGAATATGAATCTTTGCTTTTAGTGATTGGCCTGTAGCTCACGCAGATCACCTTGAGTTCTAACCCATATCAATCCAGTACATAGAACAGTGCCTGAATGTTTGCTCAACAAAAATAGTTTCTGAAATGACTTGTCTATTCAGTCTCTATTTGAGAGTCTATTAAGACTCTGAGAGTCTGTTTCTTACCCCTATTTAACTCTTGATTCTTCCATTGTGCATCCACCACTACATTCAGGTACTTTAAGAACACGTTTGAAAAATATGAATTTTCAAGGAGGTGGAGGAATGAAGAAGAGAACAGGACAGTTTTTACTTATTTCTTATTAAAACCAGAACATATTAGATATACTCTTGACCAGTCTTTTTTTTTTTTTTTTTTTTTTTTTTTTTCTCTCCAAGCCTTAAAACAGGATTATGTCTACCAAACTGCTCTGGACAAGTGAGAAACCCAGTTGCTTGGCCCCTGTCTTTTCACAGTATCTTTAATTTAATCTTTAACTCCAGTGTAAGAAATAAATTTATTTTTATTGTGAATATTTACATTAGTTATTGTTTTGACTATCTCAGTAATAGCTATTGAACTCTTCCTTTGTTAAAACCCTCCATGTTTAAAAAACTTACTCTGAAAGAACTGGAATATATGACTCGTGATTTGGAATAAACTGCTATACTTAGTATCTTCAAACAAAAAATAATCTGAAATGGCAAAATACTTATACAAGAATTTACACTTAGACAACCAAGATATAGCTGGCATCTTTGCTTTGCATTTGGGTTGGTGTTGCGGGGGGGTGGGGGGGGCGGTTGTGGGGTTTTGTTGGTTGGTTGGTTGGGTTTTTTTGTTGGGGTTTATTGGTTGGGCTTTTTTTACATTTGAGAAGGTGTAAATTAAAGCACTATAATTTACAATTACTGATAGTGAAAAATCATTTAAAATTAACAAAGATTTTTTTTTCTCTTAAAAATGCATTAGTTTGCTCATATAAAATATTTATTTGCTTCTTTACCAATTGTATAAATCTTCTTGAATAATAGTTTTCAGAGATTTTTTAATTTCCCAGAAATATATGCAACCACCTTATTTCACACCTATCTTGCAGAGTTAACTTGACTCTCTAATTCCAGGCTAGCATTGAAAAAAAATCTCTCTCCAATATGTGGCTCATGTGGGAAATACAGATTCAGATCACTCATTTTCTGCTAACTTTTGATGGGGTTCAGCAATCTTAATCCACCTGTCCAACTCCCAGATGAATGAAATAGGTGAGATGAGTACCACTTCTGAAGTCATAGTTCATGCTGGCTTCCTTGTGTAACTGCAGTTGTGTTTATCTCTTTAATATTGTCTTCAGTCCCTGACCAGAGCATTACTCATCTTCATGGAACACCCACAGAAACAGAACAGAACACACAGAACAGCCTTCAGAGAACTTGTTTAGCACAGTTGGATAGTCAGGAGATCTCTCTCAGAGTCCTTGCACTCACTAGCTGAGGCAGCAGTTATACATCAGTTTCATTTCATCCTTGTAATAACCAAAAGTGAGATAAATTCTATTCTTGGTATTACTCATCAAAACATTAAGGTGATGATACCTTTTTCTAAAGCTTAATTCTGAGAACTATACTAAAGGTGGGACATGTCAGTATAAGGCTGCTTACCAGCTGGTTTCTGATGAATAATAATTAGGGAAACAAAATAGAAAAGTTTGTTCTGAGTTTTCATCATGTGAATGTGGTATCGAAGAAGGAAGCTTGGCTTGAAGTCAGGTTACTCTGGGAGGAGGATGTGGCAATGTGAATGAAAAGGAGGAGCATGAAGATGCTGATGCAGGTCTGTTTCAAAAGCCTTCTGCTTTCCAGTGTATCACATTCTGCAGAAGTGCTTCTATTGTTTATGCTTCTAGAGGATATTGAAGAGTGCAGAAAAGATTACTGTTGTATGCATACTTCTGCAAACATCTTTACAGTCTCGTATCTCAGAAATACAGATAATTCTATTGGTTTAGAACAATTTCTGGTACAAAGGCTGGAGCAATAGTACATCCATTTCTGGATAGGCAGGCGGAGCCTCTGAAAATATGGACATCCATCTTGTGAAACAGAATTTTGGAAGGAAAAAATGAAAAATACTGAGCTTATTTACAATTTTAAGAATGGTTTTGAGCAGAGGATGATGCTGACCACCTGGGAAGGTGGCTACAACACGTTCTTTAAATCTCTGTGTCATGTAAGAAGGCAAATATGGTTTAGTCTTAATGAAAACCAGTCCCTTGACCTTCTAGGTTCAGAAGCAAGGGGAAAGGGTTTATAAACATAGTCTATAATCACAGAAAGAACCATAAAGTTGCTGGAAAACAAATAGGTAGCTACTACAGAAAACAGAATGTTAGCCTGAATGCAGAAGTTTTGTTTGAGCCTTAGGCAATGTCTGGCAGCACAAAAAAGATGAAAATTCAGCTGTTTGCTATTTGGCATTGTGGAACTACAACATTACTGTCCCTGCTAGTGTATAATGCTGATTCTCAAATACCCATAGTATGCCCATGAGAGTCTTGTGCTACTGAAATTCACCACAGAACAAAAATACTGTTTTGGTTTTATTTGTCTCCCTGTATAAACATACACTGTTCAGTAGTCTTTGAATACAGTCCTAAAAACATTGTACTGTAAATCATTATTCTTACTTAAGAGAACAGTAAATGTAACTGTAATTAGTGGCCCACTGGTTAGCTTATAGGTATGTTACAGATACTCCAAAACTTTTACATTTCCCTGGGAATATTTTTGTATTCCTACTTCACTATCCCTATACTATGGCTTCTGTTCTCTAGCAAAGCAGAAAATAGAACATTTTGAAATGTCTGAATGAAAGTGTTCTGGTGATATAAAGTCAAATATGATGCCATTTCAGCTTCTACTTCATGTTGCCAGAAAGAAAAGTTTTGTCTATACCTTTCAGTTGATCAACTAAAGTTATGTCCTCAAAAATTCAAGCAAAGAAAGAAGAAATGAAAGAGGTGAAAGCAATATTCATTCTGTGACAATGCACACCAAGTAAACTGAAGATAGTGCACAGCAATTTCTATTCTGTAATTTTTGGGATTAAACAGTTAAAGAGTGGGGATTATTTGTTACTATTTGGTGCATCCCATGCAATATAATACACTAACTAGTTTTTATATTTTGCTTAGAGAAAACTAACCAGCATGCTGGTTAGTTTTGAGGACAGGCTACAAGAGTTGGGGCTCTGCAGCCTGGAGAAGAGAAGGCTTCGAGGACACCTTAGAGTAGCCTTCCAGTATCTGAAGGGGGCCTACAGGAAGGCTGGGGAAGGACAATTTACAAGGTCTGGTAGTGACAGGACAAGGGACAATGGGTTTAAACTGGCAGAGGGAAGATTTAGACTAGATGTTAGGAGGAAGTTCTTTGCAGTGAGGGTGGTGAGACACTGGAACAGGTTGCCCAGGGAGGTTGTGGCTGCTCCCTCCCTGGAGGTGTTCAAGGCCAGGTTGGACGAGACCTTGAGGAACCTGTACTAGTGGGAGGTGTCCCTGCCTATGGCAGGGGGTTGGAACTAGATGATCCTTGAGATCCCTTCCAAACTAAAATGCTTTTCCTCACTTCTCTATCTAGTTTTCTGACAAGTATAACCCAAAGGTTTTTTAAAGTTTCAGAATATTTTACATGTTTACTGGTTTGTGATAGCTTCCGAACAATTACCTCCCCTTGGCTGAGAAGCTGGACAGTCCTGTTATGTAAGTGCTTGCTTGCCCTTCTCTTTGATCTGGATGATAAGAAATCAGACTTCAGTTCTTCCTGACCTCTGTTCCTGACATCTGTGTGCTCAGAGGAATGTGTCTTAGTGATTACTCCTGTTTGTTATGTTTTAACTATGTTCAGTTACAAGCCACTCAAAGTACAGTTGATCAGGGATTTAATGTTTACTGTCCTAATAATCATTTCGTTGCTCTGATTGAAGAGAGCTACACATGTAAATGAAATCAGAAGCCTTTAGGAAACAGACATTTCTGTTTTTCTCTCATTCTGCTTTGTTAACTTTCAACTCAGCTTCAGAAGCAGTAAAAATGTCACCATTTCAGGAATACGATGTTGTCCAAAATTAATTGCCTTGATTTTTTCCCATTCTGTAATTCATAAACACACAAATTAATTTCTAATTTGGGATAAAGAATGCAAGAATATTCTGAAACAGAAAATAAATCTATTAATTTATTCAACAATCAAGAACTATGAAAACAGTATGGAGTAGCAGCTGCAAAGGTTATGAAAACCGATGACATTTCGCATTTCAAAATATTTTTCTGAAACCTCCAATGGAAGTAGGGTTTTGTGAAAGTGAAAAAATTTCTTCACCTGCCAAAACTGCAAAGAAATGGTTGAAAATGTAAATAATTTAGTCTGGAAAACATTTGGCGCTTAAAGGCAAAAGCAGTCTTGTCCACTTGTGGGTTGTTATTTTGTTTTGTTTTGTTTTAATTTGATTTATTTTGTTGTTGTTGTTGTTAATTTTCCACAGTAATTATTTTTGTATTTTTTTATTTCCTGAATTTCTGATGTGGGCACTGAGCAGCAGTGCTGGAGAGCCCTACCTCCTGATGCAGTCTGGATGGCAAGATGACTATCTCAACCATTTGCTTTGCTAAAAGTGTGAACACACAAACAAAAAGACAGGTTCTCCATCTCGTTGTGTCCCTTAGTGCACAATAGCAGATTTAGGCTGCAGTGCTTGTCTCTCTGAAATGATGACTTATATGAATAGAAGTCCCTTTCTCATAAATAGAAAAAGTTGGACAGTAAAACTGTCCACAGCTCCATTGTGGTAAAAACAGGTTTAGGGTATTTTTTAATCATCAAGTAACATATTTCATCTTCAATAATTTCAGACAGAATGTAAATAATCATTAAATGGCATCAGTATTATTATCAAACTACGGTTATTGTTTCCTTGAGTGACTATGATTAGTGTGAGGGTTTCTTAGTGGCTATTTGAATATAAACATTGTTGGCATAATTTTTGTTTATTAAGAACTTCAGATTCTCCCCCTTTACTCTGCTCTCATGAGACCCCACCTGGAGTACTGTGTACAGTTCTGGACCCTTCAACACAAGAAAGACATTGAACTGTTGGAGGAGTCCAGAGGAGGGCCATAAAGATGATCAGAAGACTGGAGCACTTCTGCTATGAGGACAGGCTGAGAGAGTTGGGGCTCTTCAGCCTGGAAAAGAGAAGGCTTAGAGAAGACCTTGTTGTGGCCTTCCAGTATCTGAAGGGAGCTTACAGGAAGGCTGGGGAGGGACTATTTACAAGATATTGTAATGATGGGATGAGGAGTAATGGGTTTAAACTGGCAGAGGGGAGATTTAGACTGGATATTAGGAGGAAGTTCTTTCCAGTGAGGGTGGTGAGACACCGGAACAGGTTGCCCAGGGAGGTTGTGGCTGCTCCCTCCCTGGAGGTGTTCAAGGCCAGGTTGGATGAGGTCTTGAGCAACCTGTTCTATGACCTGTTCTATGTGGGAACTAGATGGATTGGAACTAGATGATCTTTGAGGTCTTTTCCAACCTAAACCATTACCAAAGTTTTCTAAGTGTCATTAAAAGCAGATTTACAGATAGCAGTCAATNTTTGTTGTTGTTGTTGTTAATTTTCCACAGTAATTATTTTTGTATTTTTTTATTTCCTGAATTTCTGATGTGGGCACTGAGCAGCAGTGCTGGAGAGCCCTACCTCCTGATGCAGTCTGGATGGCAAGATGACTATCTCAACCATTTGCTTTGCTAAAAGTGTGAACACACAAACAAAAAGACAGGTTCTCCATCTCGTTGTGTCCCTTAGTGCACAATAGCAGATTTAGGCTGCAGTGCTTGTCTCTCTGAAATGATGACTTATATGAATAGAAGTCCCTTTCTCATAAATAGAAAAAGTTGGACAGTAAAACTGTCCACAGCTCCATTGTGGTAAAAACAGGTTTAGGGTATTTTTTAATCATCAAGTAACATATTTCATCTTCAATAATTTCAGACAGAATGTAAATAATCATTAAATGGCATCAGTATTATTATCAAACTACGGTTATTGTTTCCTTGAGTGACTATGATTAGTGTGAGGGTTTCTTAGTGGCTATTTGAATATAAACATTGTTGGCATAATTTTTGTTTATTAAGAACTTCAGATTCTCCCCCTTTACTCTGCTCTCATGAGACCCCACCTGGAGTACTGTGTACAGTTCTGGACCCTTCAACACAAGAAAGACATTGAACTGTTGGAGGAGTCCAGAGGAGGGCCATAAAGATGATCAGAAGACTGGAGCACTTCTGCTATGAGGACAGGCTGAGAGAGTTGGGGCTCTTCAGCCTGGAAAAGAGAAGGCTTAGAGAAGACCTTGTTGTGGCCTTCCAGTATCTGAAGGGAGCTTACAGGAAGGCTGGGGAGGGACTATTTACAAGATATTGTAATGATGGGATGAGGAGTAATGGGTTTAAACTGGCAGAGGGGAGATTTAGACTGGATATTAGGAGGAAGTTCTTTCCAGTGAGGGTGGTGAGACACCGGAACAGGTTGCCCAGGGAGGTTGTGGCTGCTCCCTCCCTGGAGGTGTTCAAGGCCAGGTTGGATGAGGTCTTGAGCAACCTGTTCTATGACCTGTTCTATGTGGGAACTAGATGGATTGGAACTAGATGATCTTTGAGGTCTTTTCCAACCTAAACCATTACCAAAGTTTTCTAAGTGTCATTAAAAGCAGATTTACAGATAGCAGTCAATCCAGGGAGCTGCTTGAAAGAGTCCAGTGCAGAGCCACAAAAATGTACATCTTCCTTATGAGGAGTGACTGAGGGAGCTGGGGCTTTTTAGCTTGGAGAGAAGACTAAGGAGTGACCTGATTAATGTTTATAAATATGTGAGGGATGACTGCCAGGAGGATGGAGCCAGCTTCTTCTCAGTGATGCCCAGTGACAGGACAAGGGGCAGTGGGTGGAAGTTGAGGTATAGGAGGTTCCATGTGAACCTCAGGAAGAATTTTTTCCCTGTAAGGGTGACAGAACACTGGAACTAGCTGCAGAGGGAAGTTGTGGAGTCTCTCTTTCTGGAGATATTCAAGAATCATCTGGATGCATTTCAGTATAATCTGCTCTAGATGATCTTTCTCTGGCAGGGGGGCTGGACCAGATGATCTTTTGAGGTCCCTTCCAGTGCCTGACATTCTATGATTCTATGGTTCTATGAGCCACTTATGCACAAGTTCAAAGGTATTGATACCTGCTCGTGTTATCTCCCAAACAGAGATTTGTAGACTGGTCTTGGAGCTTACTGCAGAAAATCCCAAATGTATTCACAATACAAACTCTTAAATAGATTAATTAACCTCTCCACCCCATACTTTACAAGCACCACAGTGAATACCAGCAAAGCATCCGATTGATTTTAAGATTTTTGGTTTGCATTATAAATCCCTTCACTCTCTTTTTCCACAAAATCTGTGGGAATTTATGAGCACCATATTTCCCTCCTGCTGTTTGAATGCCATCCCAGTAATGGTTCCTTTGATCTTTCTAAACCCTGTTTGAGCTCTATGTTATTTGCTCTCACTCAAGACTTTATTCCCTACCATACATTACTGTCTCTTACGAGCTTAAAAATCAAGTAAAAAATCTGATGTGTTGCATGTAGATTTCTGATATTATTCAGCTTCATTAGCCAATGACTGCAATAGTATGATGATAATAGACCTTTTTTCTTTTTTTTTTTTTTTTTAAGTGTATGGCAGCAAAAGGCTTGATGTATTTATCATTATTTTTGCATGCTTATTTTATATATTGTTGTGGTCTGGATTTGGACCCCAACAAATTGAAATTTACTAAATACATATATTTACAATTTAGAAACAATAAAAGGACTCTCTTGTACAAAAAATAAGCTTTTCCCCACCCTGGGTGGACCAGAAAGATTGCTAACAACCTCCTTTCTCCCTGCCTTTATCTTCCTAGTACCTCACAGACACAATCTGTGAAGGTCAGAAGGGATATAAGGGAGCCATGAAAGGAAGCAAAGCTGTAGAGAGAAAGAAAAAGGGCAAGTCTGTCCTACCAAGTATTAAGCTATCCAACAAATTAATGGTATGATATAAACTTATCAGTTATTATTATTCTGTGCTATCCCTTATTTACCTTTTACTCTCTCTGGAAAATTATTATTCTTGTTTACAGTTAGGAACTAGGCTAAAGTGTTAGTTCTAATTGTCATGGAATCAGGGAATTAATGTGGCCAAGTCAGGAATTATAAAAATAGAATTATTTTATTTCCTTGAAAACTCCTCCCCCAAACTATATACAGACTAGTTTAGGTTTATTTGCAGGTTCTAATTTCATTGGGAATTCTTCAAAGGATGTTAAGGACAAATGTAGAGATTTAGGAAGTCAGGAAATGGAAAAAGCTAAGCTACAAACACAGCTTTACCCCACTATAAATCAGGCTGAGCAGAGAATCTAAGGGAACAACAGGCTTTACTCATGGAGGTGAGATAGGAAATTGGAGATGATCCCTCCCTGGATTCCTCTACAGCTCGGCTGCCTTGTGACACTGCAAGTAATATCCAACAGTGGATCCAAACAGCAGAAGTCCAAGGTAGGCGGAAAAGCCTCCAAGCTCAGAAGTGTCTCGAGGCATGACTTCCATAAGACAGAGATTCATGGCAGCAATGCTGCCTCAGAAGCAGCAGGGGAGAGGCAAACTGCTAGGGTCTCCCCAGTTCGGAATGGCAGCCAGGAAATCTGCTGCTATATGGTCCGAGAGTAGCCAGCCTTTGAAGTTTACATTAAAATATCATATCACCCCTTTCCAAAGGAGAGTTTTAATGTTTGTGTCAGTAGATCAAAATTACTATTGTAGACAGACTCATGAACCCACGTGTTTGTACTTATGCAGTATCTTTTACAACTCTCAAATACACAAAAACTGGAAGATGGAACTTAACTTTAGTCACTGTTGAGAACAGTGTTTTCATTTATCTTTGCTCTTTTCCAAATCTTTACCTTTCAAAAATCTGCATTTTGTTTTGTTTGCTCGTTTGTTTGTTTGGGTTTTCTGGTTTGTTCATTTTTGGGGGGGGGAGAGGGTATTTTTTTGGTGATTTTTTGTAGGTTTCGTTTGTTTTGGTATGTTTGTTTTGTTTTGTTTGTTTATTTTCTAGTACCAAATTATATCCTGGTGCAGACTCAGCAAAGCAAGGACAGTGAAAACTGGCCTTCTGAGCTAGTGACCTACCAACATTTTCTGATCCACTTTGTAAAATTTTCAAAGCCTTTTCTCCTAGAAAACCATTTTGGGGGTTGATTATTGTTTTTCTCTAGTTGTTTGGTTGGTTTTGTTTGGCTTGGGTCTTGGTAGACTTTCTTTTGTTTTTATTAAAAAATAATTTTCTGTTGTGAATTTCAGATTAAGGATTTGAAGATGCTTTACCAGTGATTAGACATTGACATAGATGCTTTTTGTGATTAGACATTGAATACTTTTTCCAATTAATATTCAATGATTTTCATGTAAGACAACTTGAAGATATGCCCCTGCCATAGGATCAGACATGGGAATGGAACACTCTAACATGCAATTGCAGACATATATAACCTCTTTTCCTCATTTTTATTCGTCTGCTTTAGTTATGTCTATCATAAAATCAATTTTAACAAAACGTAGAGAAAAAATAGTTAAATTAAAAATTAAGAACAGGTTATTTCCAGTTTAAATTAACAATGATTATAAGTGTATAGATAAAGAAATTGACATACTGATGAAAAATAGGCAGGATGATGCCTTCCACTGGCTAATTAAAAATATGTAGCAATCACAAAGGAATTTCTGAATTACAAGAGTGTTGCTACGGTATGTGAGTTCTACTTTCTACTTGCAAGCAAAATTTTAAAAAACAGAACCCTTCAAAATATTCAAAATGGATCAGCTGTAGGAAAAGGTAAATATTTGGTAGTGGTAGTTCTTTTTTCCAGTGTATAGCAAAGTTGAAGAAAAATAACAACAGCAACAACAGCAGCAGCAGCAACAACAACAACAACAACAACAATAATAATAATAATGACTAATATAAAAGCTGAGTTACAGCAGCATATATCCAAATAATGTCTTTAGTCATCAGTCATGCTTACTCTACATAGTTTCAAGGCAAAACAATTTTGGGAATAACATTTAAAATAAATAATTGTAAGACAATCATATCACTATTTTATTACATTAAAAAAATAATAATTTTTAAAAGATAGAAAAATACCTACACACACAAACACAAAATAAAATTCAAAATCTTAATGTCCATCTAGATACAATGCATCTGTGAATTTAATCAGCAGAATCAAAATTTAGAGCCAGCAGAATGGAGTACCTGACTTTATTCCCCAAACTGCTATTAATCAAGAACAAATGCATTTTTACAAAGGACCAGAAACTTACCATGAGAGCTTCACAAGGAAAATGATCTCAATAAATTAAAGAAACTAATTTTTTTTCCCATGGAGACAGAGCAGTATAGTCAGTAATATGTTTCATTGCTTTTTGGAATATCATTTTAAAGAGGATGAAGAATCTAAAGGTCATGTCATTGAAATAATGCAGTCCAGGGTAACAAGTATCATCTGTACAATACAGTAATCTAGCTGTTAAATAAGGTAAGGAATTTTTTTTTTCACTTTTTATAGCTGACCTACACATGAGAATGGATGAACCACTCACCTATCATTTTTTGCAATGTTAATTATAGCTGATGCAATGTATAACAAAAAAGGTTGTATGGAATTTACCATGCCATTTTTAAAGGAGTATGCAGATACGCCTATATTATATATCTAAAAATTGAGAAATACTTGTTTTAAGGGGTTACAAGCTCCTACATTTTTTGCAATAAAGAAAATGGAGAGAAGTACCTCTATGGACAGAAAACCATCTACAACATATATTCATCTATTCTTAATGGCTGTGGAGAGAAATGTTAATTATCTGCATCCACTCATAACAGTTATGTATTTTTTTGAGGAGAGAAACATTGAAACAGAAGATAGCATAAGCAGGATCCTGTGTAGAGTTTGTACAATACAGATACAATTTGAGCACTTGTCCAGCCAGCATAATATGCAAATTGAAGTCTCTCCTATCTTAAGGTCATCTGCTTTAGGGTATCTTCGAAACCGAACACTTTTGTAAAAACAGGAATGTAAAAGTAGCTTGCAAAGGGACAAAGGAGAAACTTAAACTCTTAGGAATGCTTGGTAGAAGAAAAAAACATGTTTGTGTACAGATTACTGAATTTATCACACTCAAGTCAAAGGAGACTTTCACACAATCAAAAAAAAAAAAAAAAAAACTTCCAGGACTTCATCTGGGTTCCTACACTGTGGCACATCTTGTAATTTGAAATACTCTAGGCTGTCAGGCCACCCATACAGAGCACAAAGGTATGACAGAGGACTCATGAGGATCTTACAACCTCCTAGAAAAACTGATTTTGGAGCTCTGGATTTACAATGTCTGTAACAGAAATTTTGACACATTATTTCCATGAAGATATTGACATGTGGTGAACACCAACAGGTAGCAGACTTCTACATTTAGGCACCCAATATACTGATGTCTATTGCCATTTGAGATACTTAAAATGTCCAAGAAGACCCTAAAGAATACTCCTGTGAGACAGAAATCTTCTTTACATTTTTTTTTGTCATATCTGTCAGCTCAACCAGGATGTTTAGGATACTCCAGAGTTTTTCAAAGGGTACTGTAGGCAACTAAATGTAATGTCGACCTGAATATCACCCTCAGTAACTTTAATTACTTTGAGAATGAAAAAGTTCTAGAAAGTATGTGGCTTGAGTTGCTCTTGGAAACTCAGAGGGCAGTTTAGACACCTCAATATTCTGTCAAAAGAAGATGGAACCAGACGATCAATACTGATGACCACTGTCTTGTTAGTGTCCAGTCTCATTCTGAATTTCTGCAAGCTATTTGGGTCAATCTTCTACAGTAGTGAATTTCACAAGTTATCTATTTTGCTCAAAATAGTGTTTTGTTTCAGAGGTAAGATAGTGTTGTAGCTGGAACACAAGACTTGAAAGTGGAAAGAGGGCTGTATTTCAGGAGCCTTCTCAGGCAGGTAATTATTCAATTTCTCTATCAATCTCTCTGGCAGTAACACAGGCATAGCAATGTTTGCTTATTTCACAGAGTCACTTAAAGTTCTTTCTGTAAAAAGACTTATGGGCTTATATTAAATTCCAACTGCTTCAAGTTGGAAAAGTGATTCAGTCATCAGAGAAAGATCTTCAGTCAACTTTTTTTTTTTGTTAAATTTTATTACATTCTCTAAATTATGTTATGAGTAGAATTTACATTATATATCATTATTGTAATATAGATTCAAATAGCATTTAGGAAAAAAATATTTTATCTTTTTCACTTTATTTTGAAAACTGTATTTTGTAGTACAGTGCTTTTTAAGAAGAAGCACTGCTATCCTCCTTCTGTACCTTCCTACTTAACATAGACTGTTATATCCTACACTGAAGGTCAGGAAGGTTTACAAATTATTCAGCATAAGCCACAAAGTTTAATAGTTCGGACAAATTCAAGAGCTATCATTTCATAAATGTAAGCTGTATTTTGGTTATCATATACAGTGCTTTAAAACTATATAAATAAGACTATGGAATATTCAAATACTCTGCAATCATCTTATGCAGGCCTGAGTTGTTTTCTGGTTGTTTGTGATGCATCTCTAGGATTCTGAAAAGATTTCACAAAGCTGTAAGACAAGAGCATTTTTTTTTTCTTTTTCGTGTGTTTTTCTACACACAATTAATTTCAGAGAAGTTATATGCACTAAGGTATTGACTAGAAATTAGAAAAACTCTAGCAGCCAAAAAAAAAACCAAACAACCCAAACCTCCCCCTCCCCCCCCCAAAAAAGACAAATTATGCAAACACTGAAATATTGCTTTACTATTAGTGACATTTCCATTGTTAAAGAATAGTAAAGTTTTTGGCTACTTTTTAGCAGTCTCAAAGGATGGTAAAATAAACTGAGTAAAAGCAGAGAACTTCAGATAATAAATGCTGTCTAACTGAAATATATTGTGTGTCTAACCAGTCTTTCAAGAGAATAATCTAAAATGTGTGGTAAACTACTTACTGATGGCGGGGGAGGGGGGGAGGGAAGGTAGAGAAACTAGCTATTGCTATTAAGTGAATTATTTATTGTAGTAAGGAGATTGATATGATTAGAATTCCATGAGCACCAAATAAAGTGTAAAAAACATCAGTGGTTGAATAATAGAGGAATTTCATTATGATTAAAACAAAAAGAAAACAGAAAGAGAAGCAAAATAAAGTCACAAACCTAGTAAGTTTAGCACCAATTATTTACAAACCTTATCCATAATAAATATTCTTCTCAATAGTGGTATGAGAATGGATTAAAAATATTCCCCAAGCATCAGTCATGTGCTGATATAAGAAAAGAATCACAATACTACTTGATTGTTTTGTATTGTTGAATATATTAAAGATAGTTATTATTTTTACAAAAGCAGTAATAAAAACAAAGGGGGAAAAAAGGAAAAAATGTATCTCATTTGATACTGTTGTTGTGTGGAAGAAGTTTGTGTTGTTTACTCAAATGTCAGTGCTATATTGCCACAGGGTTCCAACTGGACAGCAGACTGCAGCCAGTGGTGTTCTCCAGGGATCAGTACTGGGTCCAGTTTTGTTCAATATTTTCATCAATGACCTGGATGAGACGATTGAGTGTAGTCTCAGCAAGACTGATAAAGATATGAAACCGTGGGAGTGGCTGACGCACTGGAAAGCCGCGCTGCCATCCAATAAGATTTGGACAGACTGGAGAGCTGAATGAAGGTGAACCTCATGAGCAGCCTTGATGATTTACAACTGAAAAAAGTCAACTTGTCTTGAAGTCTTCAGATAATTTGCTATGGCACATATCATTTATAGTATGTGAAGTGATTTCATTACCTACTATGTGCCAAAAAAAAAAATTCTAAATTTTTTTCTTTCCCTTTTTCTTTATTTGGGACACAGAGAAGTATGTGTGAGGTTAAAGCATATTATTTTTATTTATTTTGACAGACACTTAGAATCCAGTGTAATAAATGGGACACTTTGAAGTATGAGTTAGCACATGTAGATGTGCACTTAGTGATATCTTACTCTCATAAATTATACAATAATTTGGGGGGAATGAAATATTCATTTATGATAATGATGATGAAACACATTACTATAGCCAAAAATGATTCCCCCTCAAGAGATAAATTATGAACTTTTATGGAACTCTGATGTTGATATGTTAAAGAATTGATACTTGCCAGAATTTTAATATAATATACTTAGCAACTAATCTTCTAGAGCCCTAAGGCTGTATATATGCATGTTCATTTACCCACCCTGAACCTTGATGACTTTTATGGGGTTCTTCATAGGCAGCACACATTGTCCACTTGGGATCTACTTGAAATCATTACAGGAATTTTGTAGTAATGCTTTTGAATGAAATTATGATATAAATAAAAATAGCAATGAAATAATATTTACACATTTCTAGATTAATTTTTATTTCAAGCAGATATTTCTCCAAAAAGTGCACTGAGTTTTTCTTTATCTAAAAGTCTAACTCTGTTAAAATGTGCAATCACGAAAAGAAAGTGGCACACCTTTAGATCAAACCTCACTGAAAACATTAATTGGAAAGGGGTAGCAAACAATAGGAAAAATTACTAACTAAACAGAAGAAGTACTATTGCTTCAGCAGACATATCCAACGGCTAGTATCAAGACCAAAATTACCATAAAAATTTCTTATTATTAGATGAAATAGACAGGATTTAGTAGATAAATCCTTGCATTTTCATATTCTGGATCATAAATGTTACTTTTACACATTAAAGCTAGGAAGAAGCTAAATAATATATGTTTCAAGGTTAATCATCAAATTCTCTTGATAATCATTAAGTTATAGTTGTAGCTTAGAAATAGAACCTCAAAAATATTGATTTGAGCATTTTTCTACATACATTCCAGTTTTCCATAAATATGTCATTAGTAATGTAATACCTCACACAAGGTCCTGCCATAAGGTTCATTATTTGCTATTAGCCTGTTAAATAGTGTTGCAACACTTATTTGAACACACACTTATACAACAAACTGCTATAATGATCCACGGCAAAATATGTGTAACTCACACAGTAGTCTTTTCAATAACCCTAATTCTTTATGGGGAATAGAATGTGCAAGTTTTTGCTTCAAAAAGTACTGACTATTAATATTTGTATTAAAAGAGAACACCTTCTTTTTCTAGTGTTTACTATCTTAGAAGACTGTATTCTAATACAGAGTGGAAAATTCTGAAAAAAAAAAAGGCTTTTGAGCAAGTATTATTTGTTGACTGTGAAAACTTGGTACTAGGAAAAGTATAAATTTATGTGATGGGTAAGAAGGGTGAAAAGTGAACTACTAAACTATATTTAAATGCACATTCCAATGTCTTCTATCTTGACAAGACCTGAGCTGAGATGTCCGTTAGGAGCTGAAGCACTCCTGTAAGTTCAAGTTTTTTGATTGCGTATGAGGGTTCCTTTACTTTTTTTTTTTCTTTTTACTCTTGTGACTCCTCATTTCCAGTCTCATATATTCAAATAAAGTTACAATCACTAAGACGTAGAGTTTCTAAAGCAGGGTAATATTGGAAAATGCATTTGTAAGATAATTTTTAATGCTATAAAGTTCTGTCTCACAAAAATGCTCTCCCAACAGCATCACTTCTTCTGATTATCAAGGTGACTGTCTACAACTTATATCTAGCAAATAGTTGTACATGCTAGTAACTTTATCCTGCTGATTTCATGAAGAATAAACATGATCAAAAATTATCAGCAATGACAGTTGTCCCTTTACATCTTTTATGGATTCCTTTAAGTTAATTTTCATTAGAACGCCTTCCTTAAGAGCACTAAAATAAAGATTCCTAAATACCATCCTAAAAAAAGACTTAAAATTGTTACTTCTCATGCAGCAAAAAACGCAAATAAAAAGTAACAAAAAAATCCAAACCAACCAACCAAATAAAACCAACCAACCAACAACAAAAAAAACCCACAACCACATTTATTACCTTGAGACAAAGAAGACACAACAGACACAGATGGCTTCATCAAGACAAAATAAGGTAATAGCTTTACCTTGAATATTTAAACAATCCATTTGCCTTCCAATATCTCTGGGAGCACTTTTCCCCTTTTTTTTTTTCCCCTTTCTTTTCCCCTTGTCACTTATTTAGTGCAACTCCATTATAAACAGTGGTGTTTCTTCAAGGTACTAGAATAAGAAGTAACTGAAAAGCACTGATAGAAATTGTCACACTTAATTCCACATTCACCACTGATGTCCATATACATTATTTCCTTATTTTCTTAGTGAGGTATTAACAGTTCCATGATGTTATTGTCATTCACGCTTCAGAATGGCAAAACCAGAATTGTGTGTCTATGTGTGTCTATGCAGTTTTTCCCTCCTTGATGAATATCAAATTTATGAAGGAATATGTTCAGATGAGATGAATTGCTTACTACCCATCTGCACAATCTGGTTTAATCTCAAATGTGAGAACGCAAGGGGATAAATCAAATGGCTGTGAACTCCAAAATAAAAGGTGCTAGAGAAATACCTGTCCATTCAGGCTGCAGGAGGCATGTGTTTATGCAACCCTACTACCTAGTGTTAATTCTCTGGTATACTAAGAATTTTACTGCTTCTTTAACAGCTTTTAGTTCCCCTTCTTACTTCCTAGCACCTGGGCACTCATTTGTGGTGCAACTCCAGAGAATTGTGGGGTTTTTTTCTACAGAAAAATGTGGAAGAAATGTGATATGGAGTTCAGTCAGAGATTACAAGAAGTGTGAATACATGGCAAATATTCCTTTATTTTATATTTTTAAATCCTCATTAGACTAAAGCATCAGCTTGCAAAGCCCTTTTATTCTCTTATTCCCATCCTCTGCTCAACAGTTTACTCTACATTCTTCAGTACCCAGCTATTTCTATTCCTATTGTTCATTTAAATGTTAAAAAGAGAGATTCATTTCAACTGCAGAAACTGTTCAAATACCTTAAATTACCTGACTTAATGCAAAGAAATTCGGGGCTTAGAATGAAGCTCATCATGCTACGCATGCATGACCCCACTTCAAGTATTAAACTGGTCTCAAAACAATGGCCATTCTTTGTTACAGTATTGAGGTTTAACTAGATGAGATGTAGGGCCCAATTCTGAGCCCATTAAAATCAGTGGGATTTCATTCTTAGCAGGATTTGAATATAATTAACATTCCTTTCATTTTTCATAAAACTTGTCTATTTTTTTTCAGTCCCTTCATATGACTATGTCTATTTCAAAGGTTATATCAGAGCAATGGATTTTAAAGAATCAAAGAAAAACAGAGAAAGGCCCTGTTCTTGCTCATTTCAGTATTCTTCAAAGTGACATGGCTAAATATCTCAGGAGGGATTTCTAGGATATGCTTGGACATGAGTTAGCATCGTATATTGCTAATAGAACCTGAAATAAAGAAGACTCTTGAGAACCTGGGGACTTAGACCTAGACCTGTCAAAATTAGGTCTCTCATTTAAAAGTTCTGCTTGTATGTGCTGCAGTCACAGGAAAGACTTCATTATATAGTAGGAACAAAGAAAAGTACCAAGTTTGACAAGCTTATTAAAACTCTTAAATATCATGTTTAAATAATCATTCATTAAAAATCTTGCCACCTTATAAAATAATTTATTTCTTTAAAGTTAAAATATAAATACTGTGAAAGAGCACAACTGAGGGCTTAGCTTATAGACTAATTAGTGGGGTTTGTCAGTGATAAAGATTTATATCTCTTGGCTATAAAATTTTAAAGAGTAAAATTTCTAAAGGTACTGAATCTTTGCTCCAAATTTGAACGGCACATGGGTATCCTTCCAAAAATTGACCAATAACATCTATCAACACCTTTGGTGAGGCCTTGATCTTGTAAATTATTTACTGTAAACAAGATAATGAATCCATTTATAGTCCAAATAAAATAATTTTTGTTTTGCATAAATACGTATTTGGGTCAGTTGAAAGACTGGGCAGAAGAAAATAGCACGTTGATAAAGGAAGTGGTGCCAGCGCTTGCAAAGCTTTTGTACAGTAGCAAAAGATGGTTGTACTGATTCTGGTAGGCATATATGTGATATAGAACCATTTTGGCTGGACAAGAGCTTTAAGATCATTAGGTTCAACTGTTAACCTAGCATTGGCAAGTCACCACTAAACTATATCTCTCAGAAGCACATCTATTTGTCTTTCAAACATCACCAGGAATGACGACTCCACCACTTCCCTGGACAGCCTGTTAAAGTGTCTCACAGCCATTTTGGTGAAAAAAAATTTCCCAGTATCCAATCTAAACTCCCCAGCACAACTTGAGACCATTTACTCTTGTCCCATTACTTGATACTTGGAAGAAGAGACCAACACTCATCTCACTACATCCTCCTTTCAGGTAGTTGTAGGCAACACTAAGGTTTTCCCTGAGCCTCCTTTTCTCCAGACTAAATAACTGCAGCTCCCTCAGTCACTCATCATAAGACTTGTGCCTTAGACCCTTCACCACTGTCGCTGGTGTTTTCTGGATGCATTTCAGCATCTCAATGTCCTTCTTATCAGAAGAGTAGTTGGAGAACAATTGGTCTCACTGTTAAAGACTCAGGCAAAGAAGGCATTAAGTACCTCAACCTTTTCATCATCCTAGGTCACTATTTTTCACTCTGTATCTAGTAAAAGATGGAGAATCTNGGGCAGAATCACCTCCCTTGCCTAATCTTCCTCTTGTTAGTGTATTTATAGAAATATTTTGTATTGTCCTTTCCAGCAGTAGTCAGATTAATTTCTAGTTAGGTTTTGGCCATTTCAATTTTTTTTCCTGCATATACTTGCGATGCCTTTGTAGTCTTCCATAGGCCATAAACTTTCCTTTTCTTCCTCAGTTCCAGTCAAACAAGTCTTTTTTCCCATCACCTTGTCTTACAGCACACTGTAATGGATTGCTCCTGCAATCTTGAAGAATGTCCAGCATTCTTGGACTCTTTTCTTTTTGGGACTGCCTCCCAAGGGATTCTGTCAACCAGGCTCATAAATAGATCAATATCTACCTTGCAAAAGTCAAAGGCAGCAGTTTACTAACCTCCCTCTTTACTTAAAGAATATTTCTTCTGTCTCTTGATCCCAATTAAGTAGTCTATTACAGACCCCCGGCATGATACCTGTCTTGTTGGCCTTCCTGTAATGTCATTCTTACCCATAAACACTCAATCCTATCATCACCATTGAGCTCAAGACACTCAAAACACTCCCTAACATACAGAGCCACCTCACTCTTTCTCCTTTCCTTACCTATTGTGATGGACTGAGTTGAATCTGCTGCTGTTATTCATACCATGCTACAGTGATGCCAGCTTCAAAAATGAAAATGCTAACTGGAGCAAAATATTGTGAGGCTTGAAGTTCAGAGCGAAACATGGGAGGCTTTCATTTTCCGGTTGCTGCTTTTGGTTTCCAGGTTCTTGGGTGCTGGCTCTTTTCTGCAGGAATGTAGGTGAGACGTGTGGATGAGGGGTATCTCACTAGCTTTGGTTTTCTATTCTATACTGATTTTTTCCCTGTATTTCACTGTGCTCCTGCAAATAGGGTAAACTAAGGTATTGTATAATTAGATTATTAGCTAAGATGCATTGTACATTGCAGTTATGATATATTATTTTAAACTCTTCTCTTATATCTGTATCTCAATCCTGAGTTTTGTGTGTTACTTTTCCCCTCTTTTGTGTTGGGAGAGCAGGCAGGTTAGCCTTTGCTCTGAACTGTTACACCTATCCTTTATGAAGTTATCCAACCATGTTTTTGTGATGACAACTGTATCATACTTTTCCAGATGCACAATATCTTCCAGCTCTGTTTGTTTTCCCATGCCGCTTGCATTGCTGTAGATACACTTCATCTGGGCTGCTGATTTTGTTACTTTTTTTGGAGGTGAAGGTCTAATTTTTTTGTTTGATTATTTCCAGGTGTTTCTGTGATTTCTATCCCATGTGTTACTCCAGTGCTTATCTCTAGCAAGACTTGTTCCATCCCTTTTCCCATTGAAATCTCGTTTAAACGTCGTTTGATGAGCCCTGATAACTGCTGTGCAAAAATAATTTTTCTGCTTTGCACCAAGTGTACCCCATCTGTACCCAGCATGCTCGGTGTCATGTAAACCAATGCATGCTCAGAAAAACCCAAACTCCTGCAAGTGACACCTGACTTGGAACCAGGTATTGATCTGATAGGTCTTCCTGTTTCTTCCTTCATCATTTCCTGCAACTGCAAGGATAGAGGACAACAGTACTTGTGTTTTGATCCCTAACCAATCATCACAGGGCTCTGCAGTCTCTCTTGGGTTTCTTTTTGTGACTTTGTCACTGCCTACCTGAGAGATAAGTAATGGATAATAATCTAAGAGCTGTACCAGGGCAGGAAGGCTTCTTCCCCCATCTTTCAACCCAGGCTCCTAGGAGCTAACAGAATTATCTGAGGTTTGGGTGTATATCAGAACTTCTGTTCCTTTCACAAACGAGTCAATGACATTTACCAGTCTTATTGACTTTGTGGAATTAGTTTATTGTAAGCATAGTATAGTTTTCATTCTTTTAATGGTTTTGTCATGTAATTCAGTATCTGTTCTTCGTATTTGATACTGATTTTTAGCTCTAAGAAGTTAGTATCCCTTTGTAAATGCTTTACATCAAACGTCTTTATAGGGAAACTAGCTGTTGTATATTAATTTAAAACCACTCTTAAACCTCATTAATTCCCTTTCCCAAAGTGAAACGAAAGTCAGTATGGGAACAAGCTATTATTCACAACAGTGAAACAGCTATATTGGGAATGTGGACACAACCATCCAAATATAAAAGCAAAAATCTCACAGTTTTAAACTGGCATAAATATCACCTCTGTGACCTTTAGCAGTGACAATCTGCTCCTTAGGCAGTCTTCCATAAATGTATCAATTTGTGATTCAGAAGTTTCAAAGCACGAAAATTTACCACATATTTTTGAGACATGAGACAGTGCTTAACTGTCTTTAAAATAAAAAATATATATGTATTGTTCTAATGAATTGGCTTTAACTTTGGTAGTACTGCACACAGCCACTGACACAGGTCAGGACATGGGAAAGGTTTTGCTTGTACACAAATTCATTTCCTGTAAATCTTGAAGCAGTTACAGAAGCTGGCCTTTGGTTTCATTGCTTATGCATTAAAAGACAGAGTTTTGTGCATCCAATATCTAAACATATCCAAATGAAGGACAAATTCTAGTATTTTTTAATTAATGAATTGTAATGCTAGTATTTTTTAATTAATGAATTGTAATGCACAATGTTAACCATACTTTACTTACTAATTTTAAAAATCAGAGGTAGAGGAAGGAAGGTTAAACAAAAGAAGCTTTCAAAGCCTTCTCATTTTCTGTCATTCCTGTAGATATGATCTCTTTTCAGTAGACTGAAAAACAGAACAGAAAACATTTAATCTAATGGGTTGTATCCTGCTTTGAACAACAACAAAATGTAAAATAAAAGCGAAGAACTCAAACAGTAATATACTTCAGAATTCTGAGGAATTATATATACGTGCCAAAATTGTTCCAATTCCTTCACAATGAAGCATAGAAGTTAGAAAGAGGCCCTTCCAGTATTAGTGAGAGTACTATGGTAGAAGATTGTTATTGATCTTTTAGTACTCCATTATGTACTTGGAAATTTGAAATTCAAACCCATTTAGGGCAAGAAGTCTAGATAAATCCATGAACAATCTTGAAGTCTGGGTCTAGTTCTCATACGATATTGACCGAAAAGGTGAAGATCACAGGATCACAGAATGTCAGGGTTTGCAAGGGACCCAAAGAGATCATCGAGTCCAATCCCCCTGCCAGAGCAGCACCATACCACAGAATGAGACTCCACAGACTCTCTGGGGAGCCTGTTCCAGTGTTCTGTGACCCTTATAATAAAGAAGTTCCCCCTTGTGTTGAGGTGGAACCTCTTGTGCTGCAACTTAAATCCATTGCTCCTTGTCCTGTCACAGGGAGTAAGTGAGAAGAGCCTGTCCCCCCATCTTGCTCTGCAGAGCTCAATAAACTGTGTAGGTTAGTCCCTACAATGATTGTATCCTCATTAGGAAGAACTTAATATATTTTTTAGTCTAGCCCACACATCAGAATAGAAAATCTTTCAGAAACTGCACATAAAACATGAGCATGCTTTGCAATTTTTCCATGATTGTACAGTTCAGTTCAGAGAAAAAAGGAAAAAAGATGTCACTTACAGACAGATAAATAACTTAAACATTTACCTAATTGATTCATATTTTCAAATGTAAAACTAGACGTTCCTTTCAGTGAAATTAGGAAACTTGCTCTTTAAATCAGTGCTAACAGAATAGTGGCTCTGTCTTAATCATTACCTGTTTGTTTTTCATGGAGAAAAGGACTATTTAAACAAAATCAAAACAAAACAAAACAAAACAAAAACCTAAACAGCAAGAATTATTTAAAACCAAATATCTTTGGGGATCATGGTTCAAAACCTACAACCTAAAGGTTTTTATACCTTTAGACATTTTCAGTAATTCTTTGTACATGATCTGTACCTTTATATATAATCACAGAAAATTATTGAGCATACTCTAATAATCTTCTGCAACAAACATGATTTCTTGTGCTTCAGTTTCCCTCAATTTAACATAGGGCAACCCCCCAACAACAACAAAATCAAGATGACATTGGGGGAAAAAAACTTTTATTTCACAGTTCACTAATAGCATCATATGGGATTTTTCTTACAGCTACTCTAACATTTTTTCTTAGAACTTCTAGATGGTTGTAGAACTTCTAGATGGCTATATCTTACAGACATCATGCAACATGTGAGTAAAGAATTGGATAGGTTTATATGAGTAAGAAAAGGACAGGAAAACCCGGAAAACTATTGCAATGATAACATAATGTTTCACCTCCATCACACTCATTATTTTTTTGAGAATTCATATCATATTTCAAACTCCTACCAACTAATTTTTTTAATGTCATTATTATAGAATCCAGTGTGAGTCTTAAAAGTGTTTTGCAACAGTCATCTTTAAATCAGCTATTAAGAAAGACAAGGTGAAATTATTTATCTAGTATGATGCAAAATCATAGAATCATAGAATTCATTAACATTAACATTAAAATGTCTTTCTACTTTTCAGCAGATGGACACTCCCCACCACAAATGGTGTCATCCACAAATGTACTAAAAGTATATTTGATCCCCTCATCCAAGTCATCAATAAAGATGTTGAATAGATCCCAGGGGAACACCACTGGACACAAGACACCAGCTAGATGTGGCACCATTCACAACCACTCTCTGTGCCAGAGTCATCCAGCCAGCTTTTGACTCAGCGAAGGCTGCACCTGTCCAAGCCAGGGGCTGCCAGCTTTTCCAGGAGGATTATGTGCAAGACCGTGTTAAAGGCTTTGCTAAAGTTGAGGTAGACCACGTCCACAGCCTTCACCTCACCTACCAGGTGGGTCACCCAGTCATAGAATGCAAATCAGATTGGTTAGGCAGGACCTTTCTTTCCTCAACCCATGTTGGCTGGGCCTGATACCTTGGTTGTCCTGTAAATGCCACTTGATGGCACTCAGGATAACCTGCTCCATAACCTTGCCAGGCACTGAGCTCAGACTGACAGGCCTGTAGTTCATGAGATCCTGCTTTTGGCCCTTCTTATGGATGGGCATCACATTGGCCAACCTTCAGTTATCTGGGACCTCCTCAGTAAGCCAGGATCAGTGGTAAATGATGGAGAGCAGCTTAGCCAGCTCTTGTGCCAGCTCCCTAAGCACCCTAGGATGAATCCCATCCAGACTCATTGACTTGCTAGGATCTAAGTGGCACAGCAGGTCACTAACTACTTCCTCTTGGATTACAGAAGGGATATTCTGCTCTTCATCCCTGTCTACCAACTCAGAAGCCCAGCTGCTCTGAGGATACCCAATCTTGTTAAAGACTGAAGCAAAGGTGGTGTTAAGCACATCAGCCTTTTCTTTGTCTTCCCTTACTATGTTTCCTGCTTCATCTACTAAAGAAGAGATTTTCCCTGGCCCTCCTTTTGTTATTACTGTATTTATAAAAACATTTTTAATTATCCTTACCAGAATTGGCCAGATTAAGTTTTCCTTCTACATGACCTTACAATATCCTTAAATGCTGCCTGGTTCACCTGACCCTTTTTCCAAAGTACTCTACTTCAAGGGGGTAGAGTACAAGTCCACAAATCTATCTCTTCCTCAGAGTAACCTTTCAATGTGATGTATCTCAGCCACCTTGCAGAGCAGGTCATCTACTTGTTCACACCTTGCACACCTGTTTATGCTATCATCCAGTATCAGGGAGTGACCGAGGCATTCCCTGCCAATACGTCCTGTGGCATGGTAGATGCTGTGCTCTACAGACATTCACTTTTGAGACTGAGGGACAAATGCTTTAACTATGAGCTTATTATGCATTAGGGAAAAAAAAAAAAAAAAGACCATCTCTACATTTAATGAGTTTCAATGCAATCATAACTGTGTTCATCATGCTTAGAGTAAGACTAGTGATTCAGGCTATACTAGAGATGCAATCAATCTCTAAGAAAGTGTCTTACTAAATATAGATTGTAATCGAGCATCAGATAGGCTCCTCAGGAGGGGGAAAAAGTAAAAATGGATGCAATAATATGGGTCTTTAGTGGTCTTGACAATTTTCACTTACCAAAGGAACAGTCTCTTGATTTTTGAATGCCTTTGTTGTTTGGTAGGAAGTCTGAATTTCTGCCTGAAGTCATGGGATCTCAGCTCTGCCTGTACTTGAATCTGAGAGAAATGCAGGAGTTTTGGATTTGTCCCTCTTATTTAAATGTAAATGTTGAGGCTAAAATGTGATGATTTTAATGCTCCTTTGATACAAAACCTTTCAGTTTTATGCTAATTAAATTAACCTTTGTAATTTTAATTGAATGTTATTAAGCATTTTTTAAAACCCCTGCAAAGCTCAATACATAGGAGTAAAATGACAATATACAATCTAAAATAAGCAGTGGGATATTTGAATAACTCAAAAATAAGAAAAGAGTTCAAATAGTTTTTCAAAGCAAAAAGACCTGCTGATAATATGGTAAATTTTTCAGTGCCCTGAAAGTTTTCTTTTAGGATTATCTAAGAGCTGATACTTTCTTTACATCTCTGAAGTACTCATACTGAAAGTAATGTTAGGAAATAGTTTGTAGCAATATTTAAAGAAAGAATAGAGATAAATCAAATACAAAATGCCTTGCTTTTAAGACACTTCTTTGCTGGTTGTTATTTTTTTCCTTTTCATTCCCATAATATCAAGAAAGATAAAGAAATTCTTTAATTTCTAGGAGATTCAAAGTGATTCTTTAACAAAACATGGTGAACACATAATTAAAAGTACTTAAATATAATTAACTATTAAAGATTATAAACCTTGTGCTTCTCATTTAATTCTTGCTATAAACAGTTAATAAGGCACCAGCATGGAAAGAACATTTCCACATGAAGGACTGGAAATTTTCTTTGAAGAATTATAGGACTTACTCCATTAAGCCAAACTCATATCTGATTTGCATTCTTCATATCCCATTGAAAATGGCAAGATTAATAGAGCTATATACGAAGAGTAGATGAGTGTTAGATTTGTCCTGTTGTTTAATATTCATTTTGAGAAAGGTAGGAAGGTTGAATATTTAAATAAATTGGTTTCAGTACACCTTTGCAAGAAATGAATGATCATAATGAAGCTACCAGTGGTATTTTTGACTGGCCTGCTTTACGATGATAATTAAAATTATTTATATATCAAATTTTACCCATCAAGAATCTGGAATGCAACAGTGAATTTGGCCTCTGAGGAAACTCACATCAAATCAAATTAAGATCTAGTTTTCATGCCAGTGAACAAGTTTCAGATTTCCATTAATTGTCCTTACATGCAACAAAGGTCTTTAGACTACCCTTTTCCACCTTCTCTTGGGATCAAAACTAACAATAACATACCTGTTTATCTTTCTTGCTGTCATTTCATAGCATTTTCTATTTCTGCTCACCTCTTTCATGTGCTTTCCCAAGCCTGTTTTTTCTCTAAAAGCAGTATTCATTATCTTCCCTTATACTCTCTTTTTAGATAGGGCTTACTTCCCACTATTTCTTTCCTTCCATCTTCTGTACTTTCCAGTTTTTCATTTCTATAATAATGATAAACATCTTAAAATACAGCAAAATGAACTGAAATCATCAGAGGTTTTTTGTTAACTTTTTTCCCTCTTATGTATGCTTTCATCAGTCTGGTCTCTGGGTATATGTAGAGAAAGACTGTGTCACGAAGAAAAGTACTCTTACACATTTGTTTCAAAAGATGTGATTTTCACTATGCTGAAACTGAACAATGAATCACAGAATGACAGAAACATTCTCACTGGAAAAGACCACTAGGATCAAAAAGTTGAACCCTACTCTACAAAGTTCACCCTTAAACTATATCTTCAAGTATCACATCCAAACAACTTTTAAATACATCCAGGGTTGGTGACTCAACCACCTCCCTGGGCATTCCATACATCATGTCATCATGGAATGATATGATTTTTATTTCACATGGCACAGACAATACTGTATTGCTTTTTGCAATGTGTTACAATACTATAAAAAACAAAACCAGAAGACAAAACAAACAAACAAAAAGAAACAACTCCATCTGCCTTAAATTTTTATTTTTTTAATGTCTTTCATAGGTCCCAATCCAAATACATAAATATGTTTTTTTTATTTGTCAGGAAGTCTGAAGAAAATAACATTGTTCAAATAGCTGAAAACTTTATCAAACACATTGTCACATGATCTGGATGATTGAGTAGAGTATACCTCAGCAAGTGTGATGATATGAAATTGGGAGGAATTGCTGATAAATCAGAGGCTGCGCTGTCACGCAGAGCCACCTCAACAGGCTGGACAAATGGGCTGTCAGGCACCTCTTGGAGTTCAACAAGAGAAGTACATTGCCTAGCATATGGAGAGGAACTACAGAAAAAAATTGTAAACTTTNCCTGTCCTCACAGCAGAGCTATGTAGTGTCAGTTTCATTAATTTAAAAGGAAACCTCTCCCTTCTTAGTATACCATTCTTGAGAGTACAGCTTGGGATAGCAGACCTTGAGAAGTGGGCCTTGAGAACTGGATCCATAAAACAGTCCTACTCATGCAAATTGTGAAAGATCATTATTAGTGAAATGAACAAATGCAATGTATACTAAGGTATGAATCATATTAGATTTGAACTGAAAAATCTGGAATATAAGTAGAATGAAAAGAAAATATTAATTGAAAAGTATGGATATCCCTGTGTCGTATTTTCCTTTTACCGTATTTTACCGGAGTGCTAAAAACAGGCAAACAAGTGGGAGTGTTTCAAAAGAGAAGAATTCTACATTCAGGAGGAAACAAAACAAAGAAAAAACAAACAAACAAAAAACAAAAAACAATACCCATGAAAAACAGTTAAAAGTAAAATACGAAACAGAAAGATTTATATGTTGGGACAAACAACTATTTGGAGATGGCTGTTGCTGGGGGAACATACAGTACTAAAAATATTTGATCTTGACGAGATCAATTATCTGCCTTTTAAATCCATTCTCAGGGGTAGTAGAAGGAGGAAAAAAAAAGGGAAATGAAGTATTAGGCTGTACATTATACCAAAGGAAGAGGCATGCAATTCAATATTAATCTAATTGGGATGTGCTTTGAAATAAAGTTTACAGATACTGAAAGCTTACCTGTTCCTCCATATTAAGAAATATATAGGTACATGCCTATCTCTATATTAATCATATATTTCAATTCTTCACACAGTTTTGCTTTTAGACCAGCACATCTAGAGAATAAATTCCCATCCCCACCAATTGGTTGTAAATTTAGTGAGAGACTTCTAATTGTGCAAATTAATGAGCCTACACCTTTAGCTCAAGCAAGAAGAGCACATAAACTTCACCCTGTCTATAATTAATCCACACCTGGTGCTAATCTAAGGCAGTTACTCTATCACCTGATGATCCCTCCTCAGCAGAGAAGAAAATTCATAGGTTGAAAAAATAACAGATTCAATGAAATAGCCAAATTAATACCAATGTCAAGACACGATAAATCAAGTCGTACCGGTCACAATATCCACAAAGGCAGTTCTCAAGGAGAGGAGAAAAGCAAAAAAAGACCCCAACAGGAAATTCTACCTAAGGCCTTCCATCTCCTCCTTTATACAGGGTGCTATGTTCATGGTATGGCATACACCTGTGAGCCAACTCAAGTCAACTGTCCTTGCTGACTCGGAGCTGCTGCTGACCTGCAGCTCATGGCTGGCCTGTGATTCTGTCCCAGCAAATTAAGAACAACCCTAGTGATGAACTCAATTTTGTGAAGTATAAGCTTATCGATTTATCTTGTTTACTGAGTATAGGCAGCAATGTCAATTATTGTTAATATGACAATAATTATTTAATATGTCAAGAAATTGTTTGTAGTGAGAGTGATAAAATATTGTCATGGACTGTCCAGAGAGATGGAAGATTCCATATCCATGGAAACATTTAAGATCAGGCTGGGTGGGACAAGGAGAAAGAGCCTCAAGTTGCACCAGGTGACGTTCAGGTTAGACATAAGAAAAAATTTCTTCACAGAAAGGGTTATCGAGCATTGGAAGAGGGTGCCCAGGGAGGTGGTGAAGTCACCATCCTTGGAGGTATTTGAGAGTCTCAAGCTGTGCCAGGGGAAGTTTAGGCTCGAGGTGAGGAGAAAGTTTTTCACCGAGAGAGTCATTCACTACTGGAATGGGCTGCCCAGGGAGGTGGTGGAGTCACCGTCCCTGGAGGGGTTCAAGGCACGTTTGGACGTGGCACTTGGTGCCATGGTCTAGTCTTGAGGTCGGTGGTAATGGGTTGGACTTGATGATCTTTGAGGTCTCTTCCAACCTTGCTTATACTGATATACTGTGACATATGGATGGGGTGTTTAGGCATGTGATTTAATGGCAGTGGTTTAGCAGCAGTCTTGGAATTGGGAGCTCTAGGTGAGTGGTTGGACTTGATGATCTTAAAGGGTTCTTTCAGCCTCCACAATTCTACAACTATGACTTGGAACAACCTACTAGCAATATCCCTGCTCACTGCATTGGAGGTGGATAAGATCACTTTAAAAAGTCCTGTCCAACCAAAAATACCATATGATTTTGTGATTCTATGAGTCTACAATTTATCAGAAGCAAGCCACACAATTTGACTGCCTTTATTCAAGAAAGGTAAAAAAAAGTAAAATTAAAAAAAACCCAAAAACCAGTTTTATGGGTCTTCAAAAAATTACTTTTACTGTTAAAATAGCAGAATGTTTTTTTCTGATGCAAGGTTTCAGTAATTATTATAACTTTTATTATGTGTATACACACACATATTCCTGTCATGACTTGACTTTATGTAGACCAGAAGACATTTTTCTCAAATACCCAGGAACTTTTCATTCAACAAACATTTTTCTTGTGGTTTAGAAGAAAAGATTAATAAAAAACCTTAAATTAATAGATTATCATAAAACAGGCTATCTGTGTAATTAGTCTTTCTTAAGTAAATAAGAAAACTTGTAATAGCTTTGTAAAATTTGGTAACAGATGCATATTTACAGACATACAAAGTAGAGCTGTTGAGATAAATTAAAATCTGAATCACAACTTAAGAAAGAGAAAATCATATTTAATTAAAACTTACGATTTACCCTGTCTTTCCTTGTAACTAATGTCTATGAAGATGATGAATCTGGCTATTTTAATGTACATACTTAGCTGTCACTTTCCAGTTGCTGATCTATGATGCTGGAAGCATCATTTTTGAGTTCTTTTTGACAATCACTAAATTAGTTTAGGTTACATCATCTGAAAGCAGACAAATAATGACTAAAAAAAAACCAGTTATTTTTTACTGGAGGATGATAGGGACAATTTCTATTTCTTTCTGCAGTTTTGTGAAGTACAAATAATGCTTCAGGCTAGATGCATATGCAAACCTCTGAACAAAACCTTTATGGTTGAAATCTACAGCTTCTACAAAATTAAAGCTATCTCTTTCTAAATTCATGTAGACTTCTTTATACCAAGTCAAATAAATGTTCCCCTCACAGAAAAATCCTACCCACTGTTTAGAATCTCTGTGTATATACATTCTCATTCTTGAATTTTTTTTGTTCTTTTTAAGAATATTCAAACAATCAGCAGTATGGCCTTGCAGCCCAGAAGGCAAATAACATCCTGGGCTGCATCAAAAGATGCACGGCTGGCAGATCCAGAGAGGTGATTTTGCCATTTTGCTCTGGTGAGACCTCACCTGGAGTACTGTGCCCAGATCTGGAGCTCTCAGTATAGGAAGGATGTGGACCTGATTTAGCAAAGCCAGAGGAGAGCCATGAAAATTATCAGGGGGTTGGAGCATCTCTCCTATGAAAACAGATTGAGAGACCTGAGGTTGTTCAGCCTGGAGAAGAGGAGACTGTGAGAAGATCTAGCACCTGAAGGGGGCCCACAAGAAGGATGGAGAGAGACTGTTTACAAAGGCCTGCAGTGAAAGGATGAGGTTCAATGGTTTCAACCTAGAAAAGAGTAGATTTAGATTGGATGTTATGAACAAGTTCCTTACCATGAGGTTGGTGAAACACTGGAACAGGTTGCCCAGGGAGATGGTTAGGGCACTGTAAGGAGTTAAGTTTGTATTCATCTGATCACCTTCCCAAGGCATTTTCACACCATTGTCCCAGATGGATCCCTGCTTATCCTCAAGATCACAAACTGCTGGTAACCAGTGGATGTTAAGGCTCACTGTGACAGGGTTTTGTAGGTCTTCTGATGGATATGACTCTCAAAGGTGACTGATAGAGCAATTTAGAGCAAAAATAGCAGATCCTTATGTTTGTCTTCTGTAGTGGTTTGGCCCTGACTGGGAGCCACCAAAGCTGCTCTACCTCTCCCCTTCTTAGATGGACAGGGAACACTGTTGTGTTATCAACAGCTACAGCACTGCAAAACACAGCACTAAAAAGATACTTTGAGAAAAATTAACTCCAACCTAGCCAAACCCAATATACCTTCCTAAGGTGTTTTCACACCATTAGCCCAGAAAGATCCTAGTTATTATTCAATTATTCTAAGGGGGGGGGGGGCAAGAAAAGTGACCTAGAGGATTTTTCTTTGGTCTTTTAGTCTTTTTATTGAAATTTTGATTATTTTTTCTAATTGACTTGAAACACAAACGTTAAAATTGCAATAAAAAAAAACTTCTAAAAAAATCATCTCTTCACTCATCTTTGTGACTAATTTTACTGGAGACAGTGATAAGTCTACAGTGATAGACTTCCTTTTTCCTCAAAAGAGCTTCTGATGTCATAGATACAGGGATATTTGCACCCCTGAACTTCCTCATCTCTCTGAATGAAGCCTCTTTAGCAATAGGTTTTTTTCCTCACTTAGAAAGATTAATCGTTCTTTTTAAAATGTCAGCTATACTGACCAGTTATTTTGGGCTGTAATGATTGGATTCAACTTTTCTTTCCATTAGCAACTTGCTAGTGGTTGTATTTCAGATGAGTCTTTAAAAACTTTATCTCTTTTATCTTTTTCTCTAAAGATTTGGATGGATAGATAGACAGATAGCTAGCTAGATAGACAGACAGACAGACATACAGATAGATGGATGGTAAGGGGCTTTCTGATAGAAAGTTTAATCTCTCCACTGCCACCTTAAAGACATCCCCTTGTCAACACCAGAGTAAGTCAGGCAGGATTTAATACAGTGCAGCAGGTTTATTTTGCTGCTTCAGATTGCTTTGATCAAAGACAGATCTGCTTGGTGGGGCAGCTGCTGAATAGCTCCAATCATGTAACTCCTTTACCTTTTCCTTTTCCTCTCTTACTCCCCTTTCTATAGAAACAATCTGTCTGATTTTTAATCTTTCTCTATGAACATCAAATTCATAGTGTTTTAAAGACCTCTGTGATCTAGAACTTTCTTTTGTATGTTTTAAAATTATTTGCTCAGTGTGACATCCTGATCCTTCTCTTCCCCAACTTTTGTCTTACAATTTATGTAACTTATTTGTATTTTTACATAATGGTACTTTCAGTATACGCTATGTTTTAATTATATCAGTAGAAAAAATCTGATTTATGAACATTTTTAGAACAATGTACTTTGTGATAACTCTCTAAATGCTCTCATGTTTCTTACAGTTCATTTTCAGCAATCTTCTGGCAGCTGTAAGAGATAGAAAGAGTAGCAGGAGTGAAATTCAGTTCCAGGTTGTAACCAATTGTAGACATTTACTTGCGGCTTATGGAAGTGAGTCAGCTATCTAAATCTAGGTTACCTCATCTGGCCTTTGACTGCCACTCTTCAAGTGTGTCTCTTGAAAGACCTGAGACATAATTGCCAAACACATGAAAAAGACTCGAATATTCCAGTAAGTCTAAAATGGTGATAATTGTAGATGATCCTTGAGGTCTCCTTCCAACCTTACCATTCTATGATTCTATGATTGTCTATTTTTAGTAAGTAAATCAAGCTCAGTATACTATTAAAGAGAGCAAAATATACATGTCTAGTCAATGCCATTTGTCATATGACTGGGCATTACTTCAGCTCTTGCCTGTTCTATGTCAAGTCTTGTCCAATAATTCTTCTAACTATTGTTGTAAGCATAAATAGGAGTAGAGTTGAAATATTAGATCCTGTTTAAGCTTAGTTATATTAAATGCTGACTCTTTGTCCCTGGGGCTGGTGATTACAGTAATTGTTATTCCTAGTTCCTAGTCATATTTCTGAGAAATTTGAAGACTAGTAGCTTTTTAATATATGCAGTCTGTTTTCTTTGTATTAGTTTTGAATACCTTCAATGAGAAAAAGCTCTACAAACTGTTAAGGTTTAGTTGTCTCTTCTCAAATGAAAGCCAAATCACTACAAACCTAAAACATGTATGTAGTTATTCACAGACTTTGTGATAATGAAATATTCATATTTTTTCAGCTTAAATATGTATTTTATTTTTAATGTGGATAACACTCAACAAAGTTATTTCTAATTTTCTGTCCCTAAACAGAAAAGTAATTTATGAAGTCATATATCGCACACCGTAAGCTGTCAATTATTTCCGTGTCAGAGTTCGTCCTTTGATTGCTTTTTCATTGCAGGATTCAAAGCCAAGATAAGTTGGTTTAGTAATGTGCATCTGTCAAGGTCGGGAGAACAGAGATGAACAGTATCTCTGTCCAGAGGAGCAAGACTGGTTCTTTTAGATGTTCGTGTTGTGAAATTAAGGCACAAGCGAGACCAAATATCACTAAGAACTATTTATTAAGGGATAATGTTGAACAAAACCGAAGGAGAGAGGGGAGAGGGGAAAGAGGGAGAGGGAACAATGGAGAAAAAGATTAAGAGCAGGGAAGGAAAAGAGAAGGGATTATATTACCATCAGCCGCAGATGGGGGGGGAGAGGGAGAGAGGTGTGCCCGGCCCAGGGACATCCTTCTGTAGAGTGGTTCCTTGGGTCCTCCTTGTGGGGGGGTTCTCCGGTGGTAGGTGCACTGGTGGTAGATGCACGCACACTTTTGCAGGCGTTGCTTGTGTCTTTTTATACATCTTTTAGGCCAGTTGTCCAGGTGCAGCTCCCCAGGAAATCTTCCTGTGTATTATCATGTCTGCAGGGGTCCGGCAGCAGCACCCGGCAGGGCCTCCGCCCCCTCCCTGCACCGCTTACCTGTCCATACCCCAAATACACAGAAACCTTTTCTTCAGGGTAGCTGGTGTAAAGTATGGCGTCCTGGGCGTTGCGTTCAAGCCAGGCCGAAATCTCAGAACTTCATCAAGACACTCTTATTTAGCATTCCCGAGCTCTTGGGCAGATGTCTGGGCCAAGTCCCTTAAGTTCACAAAGGCGCTGTTTGCATCCCTTTGCCAGCAATCCGGGCCCATCTTTAACAAAGGCAATCTTTATCTTTGTTGATTACTTTATGGGAGGGGCAATCAGCCTCTCACAGTGTCTCAAAAACCCATCTTTTGTTTTTAGTCATTTTACTTTAAATTTCCTTTTTCCTTTCCTTTCCCCTTCCATTTTTGTTTTCCCAGTATGCCTGGTTTCTTTTGGTGATTTAATCTTATCCTGGCACTGCAGGGTGTTAGTAATATCATATTTCAAAAAGTGTGAAGGACCCAACTGAGGAATCAGTTAAAAAAGTTCATTAGCTCAGTTCTGCATTGCTTGCCTCCATGAAATATTTTGTAGGATTAAAACCAAATAAACAAACAAACACAAACAAAACCAACCAACCAACCAAAAAATCTAAAATTTTAATTTGTGAATATTCTTTTGTGTTCCCCTTTGAAAAAATGAAGAAACTGAGAAAAACTGTTTGCTATTGTATACACTAGAATATTTCCGATGCATTTTTTTGGCTTTCAAAGATTTCTTCCACAATTTCGGCCTTCAAGAAATTCCCAAAGTTAGTTGTTTATCCAGCTTTACATTACCATTACTATCTTCTTTGCTGATACAGATTACTCAGGCACTGGTGAAATACAATGTTCTATATAACATGACATAATGCAGTAACAGCATGTATATAATCCTTGTTATATCTTTAACAATGGGATAAAAATAAATTACCTCATTTGGCATCGCTGACTTAATTTCAGATGTTCATCTTTTACAGCAAACTCATCTATGCCAGAAATTATCGTTGAGGATCATCGTCAGTGCAACCAAAATATAGGGAATAAAGTTCAATTACATTTTATTATTAAAATTGAATTTAAGGACTGTAAGCTCATTTGCACACAATATTGCTATTTTTCACCTCGTGTATTTAAATATGCTTGCATAGTCTGATAGATTCTCCCAGAGCAAGCAGAATACTTGTGCACATTTCACCCTTGAGAATTTCATCATCCTTTGAATTATTGTTATTCACTTCCAGAATGTTACAGCATTGCTTAAAAAAACAGTTTCACATATCATAAGATTAAAAATAACATCACAGGACTTTACATTTGTTTTCTTCCCTGCACAGTCATCATTTCTGTTTATTTGTTTGTTTATTGTGTTACAAAAATTTATTCAGACTCTAATAATGAAAGAGATCTACTATGTAAACACTGTACAACATATTTATGAACAGCCATTACTTGAAAGATGTTACTAGAATAAAGACCATATAACTTTGCCAGCAGTTAGTAACATTTCTTGGTATTTCCTTATAAGACCCTGTTACTTGAAGTTCTTCATTGTCTCACTTGGCCTGAAATCCTGCATGCTGAACTTCATGATCAAAAATTATTTTTCTACGAAGCATCCTTGTTGGTAGCTCTGAATCTAACCTGTAAGAGGAAAAGGAAAATTGTGTGTTCTGGTATCAAAAGAAAAAGCAAGCAAACAAATGAACAACAACAAACCCAAAACAACAACAAACCCAAACCGTAACAACCAACCAAACAAAAAAAATCACAAGAAAAAAAAAACCCACACCACCACACCTGCACCAAAAACAACACCCAAACAACCTCCCTCAAAAAAAATCCCAAAACCACAAACCACCACTCCTCACAAACAAACAAATAAACAAAATCCAACAACAACCCAATGCAAAAAGCTCCAACAAACTGGAAATCAGAAATTTTTGAGATTGAAATCTCTAAGCCTGGGGATGAAACCTTCTTTGGAAAATCTTGTGCTGTTTCCTACTGCTGCAAATGTTGACAACAGTTGCATCCCACATATTCCTGAAAACTCTTTTTAATTACCATTTACCATCTTGTTATCTCCCTTATAGAATCATCAGGGCTGGAAGGGACCTCACGAGCCATCTACCTCCAATCCTCCTGCCATGGGTAGGGACACCTCACTATAAAGCAGGTTGCTCAGAGTCCCATCCAGCCTGGCCTTAAAAGCTTCCAGGGATAGAGCTTCTTCTGGCATCTCTTTTTAACTTGTGGAAGTAGAATGCTTTCAATGGAGTCTAGTTTTTCAGTAACTCACCTTTACACTTCTTACCTTGAGTTCTTTCCTTCTATGGTTTGTCCTCAGTGGGGTGTTGTTGGAAACCTACGAGATTCAGTTCTACAAATAGAACTGATTACAACATCTGCTTTGGAATGTAAGAACCTTCCTTCTGTTCACTATTCTTGCTTCTCTCACTGATTTTCTCTCTTCCTTCCTGCCCCTTTTTTTGTTTGTTTGTTTTTTGTTGTTGTTGCTTTTTTTTTTGTTTGTTTGGGGGTTTTTTTGCTTTTTTTTTCTCTCTTTTGCCTAGCCTTGCCTCATTTTGCCTTGTCTTCCCAGGGAAAGGGAGTGGAACACAAAATTTCTGCTATTCAGGATCCTATTAATTTCTAAAACTAATTTCAGTGACCAGCTGTTAGTTACACAGTAGCATAGAGAACCATACATCCACTTACTGTCGTCTTGACTAATTCTGGGAGTGCTCTGTGAAGAATAAAAGCAATGCTAAAGGCTTTTGTTTTTCAGTAATGTGTTCTGAACTCTCTTCTGGTGTAGAAATAACAGAGGTGATAAATATTTTTCTTTCCTGGATATCCCATTTGCTTTAAAAAAATCAGGGTGACAAATCATAGAATCATAGAATCATAGAATGGTAAAGTTGGAAGGAGACCTCAAGGATCATCTAGTTCCAACCCCCTGCCATAGG
>WBNM01019141.1:0-11987 GCA_013399055.1 Ramphastos sulfuratus | reverse complement strand
TCTCCAGGTGGACATTGTGCCCTTGATCACCACTCTGCCTGCGACCATCCAGCCAATTCCTTATCCAGCAGTGCTCCACCCATCAAGTCCATGTTTTTCCAGCTTGGTGACCAGAATGTCATGTGGGACAGAGTCAAATGCCTTACTCAGGTCCAGGTAGATGACATCAGTTGCCCTTCCCTTGTCCACTGTCTCTGTGACTTCATCATAAAAAGCCACTAAATTTGTCAGGCCAGATCTGGATTCAGGGTGTCCATTGGGTAACAAATGCAATTTTCAGTATCATGTGGAAATTAGGTAGCACCACCTTTAATTCTCCTAACCAGAGTGAAGTTAATACCAATTTTTATAGCACACTTTTGAATTTCTTCATTTTCAGAAATATTCAAGAGGATTCAGACATACTGCTGATTGCCTCAGGCACTATATGTTTTGCCTTCAGCTGCCCCCCACACACATCAAGCTTTTCTGCTTAAAGCTTCTGGATTGTATAGAAAAGACTTGTGTTCAGACCTACTGTGACATGGGAAACTACAACAAATTACTTTCTGAAATGTTCTTGTTCATTTATTTATGCTGCATTTTATGCCTATTTTTTTGTCTTCTAACTATCTAAGATTTGTGGTATATGAAAGGACTTAACACAGCACCTTATCCAAATCTATCATATTTTATGCCGTAGACTGTAGTTTGAAAAGACTTCATGATTTTGCAATTTCATTAGTAATATACAATCTACCACAGAGAAACAGTAGCCAGAAAACTCAGTTCCTGTCACTGTAATTGTTTCCCATGGTTAATACAAACTCAAGAAACAAGCTCTTCCTGGTAACTCTAATAAAATATTTCATTTGTTACACTTCGATAAAATAGAAGAGCTCTGCCAACAAGATAGAGCTATGCATCTCAACTTGAACAATTTCAGCTTTCATGTCCATTAACTATCTGTCTGTCCTGCTAAGGCAGTCATAAAGATTGTCAGTTGTGATGGTGTTTATGCTGAAAATGTTTGTCCACGAGCAAACTAAAAACATTAACTAACATAAAGGTCAGTGATTTTGAAACTGTAGTCCTCAGACTTGTGAGAAATATGTTCTGAAATGATTTATATGCTTTGCAGTGGAATCAGAGTAAAGCCTTTTTTAAACCCACCTGTTATTTTTACTCTGATGAAACAACAAATGTTTTGTGAATCCTTTTAATTTGTTTTGACTAGCACTCAGATAGTTTTTCAAAATTTGAAGCATTTTTAAGTGAAATCAGAAACAAACCCTACAAGGCTGTGAAAGAGATTGTAGTGTCTGTGGGTTTTCTTTGAGCCCATATATAGCTATACACATATCTTCCATGAAAGCTATGCTGCTCAAAATGTAGTTCACTGATAATATTTTAAAAGTTGAAAAAAGAAAACAAATGAACAATAGGAGCAAAATCAAACCATTATCAAAGCCCACTTCACACAGTAATGTGAGTCATGAGATCCTGACTTCAAGGATTCTTCATCACATTTACTTTGATAGAATCATATAATGGCTTAGGTTGGAAGAAACCTCTGAAAGTCATCTAATACAAGTTCCTCTGCAATAGGCAGGGGCCTCCTCAGCTTGATCAGGTTGCCCAGATCCCTGTTGAGCCTCATTTTTTATATCTCCAGCTACGGGGCCTTAACCACCTCCCTGGACAACCTGTTCCAGTGTTCAAACAACCTCATAGTAAGGAATTTGTTACTAACATCTGTGCTGGTTTGAGCAGCAACTACGGCAACCTATAGAAAGAAAAGCAACAGTAACCTATATCACTAATTCTTCTGGTGAGAAACACAACTAGTCAAAATATAGATAAGACACTCACTTCTCACACAGTTCTGAGTTAGTTCTCAGTAGTTGTTTTTCTGCTTCTTTTCGCTTGGGCAGTCTGTGGCTGTTTTCTGCCTTAACTGTAATCCGACCTAACCCTTTATTTCCTCTAACCTTCTTGTCGTCTTTTTGACATAGAATCATAGAATTGTAAGGTTGGCAGGGACCTCAAGTATCATCTAGTTCCAACCCCCTGCCGTAGCCTGTCCTCATAGGAGAGCTGCTCCAGCCCTCTGATCATCTTCGTGGCCCTCCTCTGGACCCGCTCCAACACTTCCATGTCCTTCCTGTGCTGGGGGCTCCAGAACTGTACGTAGTCTCACCTCAGATCTCTCCAGATTTATCACATGAGATATAAAGGTTTGATCTGGTTATTTCTAAAGGGAGGGAAAAAGGGGGGAAGGAGTGGGAGGAGGTTTGGGTCAGGATCCTCCTGGCAATCTGATCATTTTGGAGGGATTTTGTGTTTCTGTATTACTTTTAACTTATATATAACTGTATATTATGTATATATCTGCTTGTATATTGTGCTAAGCTGTAAATATAGCTTCATTCCTTAACGTCCAGATGGCTGAGTCTAGTCTGGGTGATTTTGTTGTGTGTGGGGGTGGGTAACTCGCAAACCATCACAACATCTAATCTAAACCTACTCTAGTTTGAAACCTTTGCTCCTCATCTTATCACTATAGGTCTTTGTAAACAGTCTCTCTTCATCCTTCTTTTGGGCCCACTTCAGATGTTGAAAGGTCATTATTAGTTGTCCCTGAAGCCTTCTCTTCTCCAGGCTGAACAACCCCAGCTTCCTCAGCTTGTCTTTATAAGAGAGGTGCTCCAAACCCCTGATCATTTTCATGGTTCTCCTCTGGACCTGCTACATCAGGCCCATGTCCTCCCTATATTGAAAGCTCCAGATCTAGACCCAAGTATTCTAGGCGAGGTCTTACCAGAGCAAAGTGACAGAACCACTCCTCTCCATCTGCTGGCCATGCATCTTGTGATGCAGCCCAGGATGTGATTTGCCTTCTGGGCTGCAAGTGCACACTGTCTGCTTGTGTCTCACTTCTTATCCATGAGCATCTCCAGGTACTTTTTTCACAGGGCTGTTTTCTTTCACCTCATTTCCTATTCTATATTGGTATTGACTTATGGAAAAGGAGACCTCACAACGCACAGAATGCTATCAGGTAAGGCATGTATAATTAATGCTGGGTGACAAGGGGAGGTTATCCTCCAAAGCCCTTGCATACCTTCACCTTGTTCAGGTAAGATACTTATGCTACAAAATCATACATATTCGGTGCAGGGGTAGGGTTAGTACAATTAATTCTGGGAATAGGTGCAGTTATTACAATCAGTTCCTGGAATTTATTTCCATAACATCCTGGCTCTTCACACATGCTTACTGCAACCTGGTGGTCATCTTTTGGGGTCTTTTTGTTGAAGGCTCAATATCTTCCCAACTCTGACCTCTCTACCTTTTGTCCACCTGGAATCAATTGTGAGTCACATTCTTGGCTGAAGTCTCCAATGTTCTCATCTTTGAATACAGTATTCTTCTTCTCCATGAGGGTGTTTCAAGACCCTATCAAGCTTTACCCACCTCTTTTGTGTTTATCTGATTGGTGATGCTTTATATATCTGCTCATATAGTTACTGATTTAGCTTGGTTTCTACATTTTATATTTTCTATCCCTTTTCCCATATCAGCAGTAAGGATTGTTTTGACCCAGGTGCAGGACCCTACACTTGCTCTTGTTGAACTTCATGAGGTTCACCTGGCCACTGTCTAAACCCTTCTGCTTGTCCAGGTTCCTCTGAATGACATCCCACCCATGTGGCATATCAACAGCACCACTCAGCTTGGTGTCATCTGCAAACTTTCTGATGGTGCACTCAATCCCACTGTCTATAACATTGATAAAAATATTAAATACCACAGGTCCCATTACCGATCCCTGAGGGACATCACTTGTTACTGCTCTCTATCTGGACTTCAAGCCATTGAGCACTACCCTCTGGATGTGACCATACAGCCAATTCCTTATCCATTGAACAGTCCACCCATCAAACCCATATGTCTCTGTCTTGGCAAGTAAGATGTTGTGGGGGCTGTGTCAAAGGCCTTGCAGAAGTCCACACAGATCACATCCACAGGTCATCCCTTATCTACTGACATAGTCTCTTTGTGATAGAAATCCACTAGGTTGGTCAGACAGGATTTGCCCCTAGTAAAGCCATGCTGGCTGTCTTGAATAATCTTCCCAGGCACAGAGGTGAGGCTGACAGGTTGGTAGCTCCCAGGGTCCTCCTTTCTGGCCTTTTTAACAACGGGTGTAACGTTTCCTTTCTTCCAGTCACCAGGGACTTCATCTGATTGCCACAAATTTTCAAGTATCATGGAGAGTAGCATGGCAACTACATCAGCTAATTCCCTCAGGACTCTGGGATGCATTTCATCAGGTCCTGTAGACTTGTATTATCTTCAGGTTCCTCAGATAATCATGCACCTTGTCTTCACTTACAGTGGGAGAGACTTTGTCTCCCTGGTCTCCAACTTGTGGAGCATCAACATGAGAGTCATGAGGAGAGGGGTTGCCACTGAGGTAAAAGAGTTGTTGAGAATCTCAGCCTTCTTCTCTGTTGATACTAGTTCCTCACTGTTGCTCATCATGGGACGTAGGCTTGCTTTAAACTTTCTTTTCTGGTTTACATATCTGTAGAAGCCTTTCTTATTTTTCTTTACATGCCTTGCCCAGCTCACTTCCAGCTGTGCCTTGGCCTTCCTGACCTCGTCCCTACACTACCAGGCAGCATCCCTATACTTTTCCCAGGATGCCTATCCCCTCTTCAGCTGCCTGTGTAGTCCCATCTTGCCTTTTAGTTCAACCAGCAGGTCTTGACTCAGCCACGGTAGTGCCGAATTCTTGCACTTGAGAATTGAAATCTCTTGCGTTCTATGGAAAACATCTTTAATTATCTGCCAGCTCTGTTCCTCTCTCTTGTCTCTGAGGGCTATTTTCCACAGGGTCCTATTTACTAACTCCTTGAAGATCTGGAAGTTTGCTTTTCTAAAATTTAGAACCCTGTCTATTCTTCTCATTGGCCTCATACCCCTTAGGATGGTGAACTGCATTAGTCCATAACTGCTGCAGTCCAAGCTGCATTCAACTTTGACATCCCTGATGACTTCACTTGCATTTGTGACCATCAGTGCAAATAATACATCATCCCAGGGAGGTGTCATGGAAGGCCAGTCTAGGTCTAATACATGTCCCGGCTTGCTCAGGCATGGTCCCATGGTCCCCTTCCCTCTGTTGACAGGAGGGTGCAGAGCGCAGGTGAAAAGACAAAAGGCTTGGAGACAACCAGTCTGCGGGTGACCTTAAGATTTGTCCAGACTTGTTCTGCCTTGTGGTGGTAAACAAGGTGCATATACTTGTTTATGCATGGCTTGTGTCTTCCCAAATAAGGAAAAGCAAGCCCTGACTTCCCCTAATATGGTCAGATTCAGCAAAGTGCCACTCTGATTGATGAATCTATGTGGCCAAAGGAGCTATTACACTTCAGCAAATAATAAATAGAGCTAAGCTGCAAACAACATGCTCTCTCTGCTTTTGCCTTATGCTCTCTGCTATTGTGCCTTGCCACATTGTGCTTTGCCTCATGCTTCAGTCCAGCTTTGCTGTGTTACAAGCTTTGATGTGCGAGCTTGTTCACCTGGAAACTTTAGCGCACCTCAAGTTTACCAGAAGGCATTAAGTGGCTTCACACTGTGGTAAGAATTAGCCACCAGCAAGACATTGTGTCTGCCATTGTGTCCACACTCACCTTGCATGTAAGGCAGACCCTGAGGTAAGGTAAAGTGGAAAAAGGGGTGGAAAGAAGGTGGAAGGGTGGTTGGGAGCCCCTCCTGGGGACTCTGATTTCTGGGAGAGCTGTTGTGTTTCTGTATTACTTTTAACTTGTATATAGTTGCAAATATTTGTAATATATTGTAAATATCTGCTTGTATATTGTGGTAAGCAGTGAATATAAAGCTTCATTCCTTAACTTCCAGCTGGCTGAGTCTAGTCTGGGTGATTTCTTCTTAAATCACATTTTTCTGTTGTAGAACAATGCAGTGATATTATGTATTGGTTCGAGTTTAAGCTTCCCAGGGGACTCAAAAAATAGCTAACAGAAACCAATACAATAATAACAGGATGCCTTCCCCTCTCCCCCTCTTTTGGAGAGAAGGGAATTAGATGTAGAGAGAGAAGGGTTAAAGCACCCAAAGAGCAGTCATGCTTTCATTTGCAAGTTAAAAGAAAAACTTTACCAAGAAATAAAAGGTATTTAAGGTAGGGGAGTTACAAATAGGTATAGGGAAGGGAGAAAACAAGATACAAAAATTATATATATACAACCAGATTGATGACAATGGATAGAGGTAGATTCAGGAAGGGATGTCCGCCGTGTGGTAGATAATGGCCACGTGGTAAGACAGGAGCAGCAAGAACAAAAGTGGTGCTATCAGGCAGGCATGCTGGCAAAGAGAGGGAAGAACAGGAAATTCCTGTGTTTATATAGGGGGTCCAGACAGGAAGTGGGAGTGGGATAAACGTTACACCTGGGGGCATGTACAGACCCATCCCCTGGGAGGAGTAAGGAGGACCTGGGGTCAAGTTCAGACCACACACCCCCACACATAGGAGGGTTAACCCTTTACATATTTAACAGAAGTAGATTTTTAGACAAGCAGTCATGCAATATGTCAGAGTTAAGTTCCACATTAGACATTAAAACAACATTGGCAAACCAGAGGGAATTAATTCACCCATCTCTGATAGCTGGTTTGTCATAATACAACAATTTTGCAAATGCAGTGCATTTAAATTTGCAGACTGTGAGATACAAACCACTCTAAATTCAAGTCATGAGATGGGGATCAGAGAAGTGTATTAAAACCACAGTGCCTGCTGAATAGCTTCTAATGGGAAACAAAACATACTTCTTTCTTAACCTCACACATCCATCAACCTACACTTACTATTTAATGGCAAAAATTACATCAGGACTAATATTTTGCTTTGGTAACATTTTAATGTTTTTTTTTTTTAACTTTAGAATATTAATACTTCAGATTTTTCAACCAAATAGTGACACAAGACAGTAATTCTACTCACATGTTGCAACCAAAAATGTTTTCTGCAGATCATCAAGCTGATATCTTTCGAGTTTTAAAAGGTTATCTGAGAATAAATATACCTATTTGATTATATTTTCTTTGCTGTTACATTTTGTCAGCAAGATGATGTGGCTACAATAATATACATTCCTTGTAAATATAGCAATAACGATTTTTTTTTTAAATATGAACAAAATCCCCTAATAAACTAAAATATAAACTGTTTTCTTTTAGTTGAGCTCCAATTTCATACATTGATTAGAATTTCAAAGCATCAGATAAACAAGTCTTATATTAAAATATTTAGATGTTATTCAAGAAAGAGTAGAGGCTTGGTTTATAGGAAATAAGCAGATATTAGTAGAAATACACAGATACTCCAAAGATTGGGTTGCCTTCTCACCATGTCAGAAGATCTGCTGTCAGACTGAGTATTCCACCTTCAACAGCACCTTCCTTCACTTTCTAAGGAAAAAAAAGTGTATGTATGTATATATATACATATACATATATACACACATAAACATACATATACATATACATATATACATATACATATACATATACATATACATATACATATACATATACATATACATATACATATACATATACATATACATATACATATACATATATAAACTATCCCAGACAAGAAGAAGAGGAAATAAACCCCTGGAAATACATAATTTCTGGGTTGTGTTTTCATTATCTAGGCCTGGGATAGATCAAAGTCAATAGAACCCTTTGATTTCTTCAATATTATCCCTATGGCTGACACTATCAAGTAACAGCTAGAATACATTCTATGTCACAGACTGAGGCAAGGCAGTTGAAGAGGGATGTCTAGAAAGTCTATAACAAAATATGTGAACCTATTATTTCTTCAGAACACTACAAACAGGACCAGAAATTGAATCATGTGTAACTTTGTAGTCTGAGTGCCACATTTACTCTTTAGATGAAAGTCAAAAACCTGTTTCAGCCATGAGCTGAAATGATGAGCTGCTCAAAGACTCACTTCTTCTGCATTAACATTTAATAAACCCAAGCCAGACTCTGAATTTCTGGATTATTCAAATACAGAAAGACTTTTCTGTAGTCCTTGTCTTGCTGCTTTCTTCTTATAGCTATATACCTGCAGGCTTAATACAAAGTCTGTCGTTCTTCCGTGAGTTGTTAATCTGTGATGCTAAATCGATTTTGAGTTTTTGTGGAGCACGTCGAGACTTGAAGACATCCTACATAACACAAAACAAAGGAAAAGGCCATTATAAGAGATCTGTTAGTAATGAGCCTTGATCTTAGGATGAACAAGCATGAGCTCTGAAATGACTATTTGTTGCAATGAAAGAGATTAATTAATTAATTGGGGAAAATGTTAACATCATAGTAAAGAAATAATAAATCAATAATTTAATCAATCTGCCAAGTCCTACTTAGTAGAAGAGTCTTATTTGGGATCTAAAAATTAAAACCAAAGTCAGGAAATGCTATTTGTAGTTTCCCAAACACTGGTGTTTTGGGTTTTTTTCCATAAAATAAAAGAATAAACAAGATATGTGAACTATGTTCTTTTTAAAGCAAGCAAAGGTTATTCCTATTCTCAGGTTTAAGTTATGTACTTTTCTTGCAACTACTTCTCTTTCAATCTTACCTCCCAAACTAGTGAGCTTAATTTATTATTGTTTATGTAAGTGCTACACTTAAGTGTTTTAACTTCAGAACACCTTTTAGTGTAAAAATTGACTTTTTGTTCCTGTCATGATGATTTACAAAGTTGCAAAGCTTTATCAGAATTTATAGACAGCATTCTTTCCTACCAGGGACTTCACTGCAATGAAAGAAAAGAAATAAATATAATTTTGGAAACATCATAACAAATTAAAAGTCAGAAACAATATTAATACATTGGGATATTTCTCTTTATCTCTAGCTATTCTTCCTTCACTACCATCCTGCTCCCACCCTGTGCTATTCCTTTCTTTACTGCTTTGTTTTAGAAAGCAATTCTTCAGTAGGATAAAATACAGGTAAACTGTCTAAGTTAAAGGAGAGGATGCATTTGGGCCTTTCTTTCACAAAGTTCCCATAGAATTTTGTGAACTAATGTGCACTAATTTTGTGAACTAATCTTCTGAAATGAAGATTAATAGTTAGGTGAGATGTTTGAGTGCATATGCTTTTATTAACTGTTTAAACATGAATATAAAATGTCCAAGCCTAGAACTTGTTTTATTTCATCAGAAAACAGGAAGTTGGGGAAAGATGGAAATTGAACAAAGCAACAACAAAAATTGCATTGTTAATTTAACAAACTGGGGTTTTATAAGTCATTATTAGTTTTAGAAATGTTTATTCTGAGATTTGGTTAAATTACCAGCATTGTGCATGCATCCAATTTTCTTGTACAGCAACACACATGAGACTGTGTCTGATCTGGGATTATCCTGCTTTTTCTTTCCATACTTGGCAAGGTATTTCAGTAATATTAGAGACCCAAGATAACAACTTTGAAGTTGGATGAAACATAATCCTTGAATAAAATCAATATAAGGCTCAAGGTTTTGATACAAATCATACACAATATATTTCAGAAAGCATGCCAAGGAGTCAGAGAATACACAACTAATCCAAAACTCTAAGTGTTTTGAAAATAGTTGTTTTATTCTTCAAGAGAAACACAAAACTTTACATTAAGCTATATAGCTCTTCCATTTAAAAATACATATAAAGATTTACTATATGGAATGTAGTTAGGTCATGGACAACTGAATATGCTGTGCTATGCTACGCTATGTCCATAGAGGCTTAAAAAATAATTGGTTACCTTAAACAGATAAATTAAGTAACAATATACTGAATAAATGACTAAAAGATAAGCTATATTGTCTTCTGTATCCATCCATTTGCTTAAATGGGAAATCCATTGCTGATTAAGGGAATGTATATACTCTGAAAATACATTTTCTAATATTTTTGAGTATTCTTTTTGTTGCTGTTGTTTCCTTTTTTTTTCTTTCATTTTTTGTCATTTTTATATTCATTCTCCTTTATCTTTGGATTGCACATGAAAAGCTTTATGCTCAGTTCTGATCATTCTTCACATCAAGTGCAGACTAACAAAGTCCAGTAACTGAGTTAGGACAGTTAAGTTGGTAAAGATATATATTAAAATGGTTAGAATTCATGTGGGCAAAAAAATTATCAACATTTCAGTAAAATGAGAATAAAATTAGATGAATGTGGTCTTACTGAATGCTGAAACCAGTCTTTTGGTCAAGCTAAATTATTTTATTTTCCTGAACAACACTTCAGCCATTTGTAGGTATTCATTAGGGAACATTCCCTCGTTATGAGATGTTATGTGAAGACCATACATTTCTTGCATTTGGCAAACAGTAGCTGAATGTACATAAACAAATACTGGGCTTTGAAGTACTCTCTACCTGCAGCCCTTAATGAATTACTTGGTATATGAATTAGTTATGGCAATAATGAAGCAGGAATTATGAAATATGGAGTTATTTTATTTCCAAAAAGCCCCACCCACAAACTATATACAAACTAGGTACATTTGGGTTCTAATTTGGTCAGGAAAATCTTCACAAGGTTGCTTATGGGCAATTCATTCATTTAGGAGAATCAGAAAATTGGAAAGGTTTAGCCAAAAAATGACTCTGCCCCTTTTATAAATAAGCAGCCTGGAGCCCTAGGGAAAGTCTGTTCTACTTAGAGTGGTGAAGTAGAATTTAGTGATAATCTCTTGGCTTCCCTGCAGCAGCATTGGGACTGCTCGGCGTCTTGATAGCCATTGAGAGGCGTCTAGATCTTCCCAGGCTTTAACAGGGTGCTGGGAAAGAGGCAGATGATCTCTGGCCTGAGATCATATGGCCACAGAGGTTCACCAGTCAGGATAGTACTTGCAGAACTGACCCTATTAGGTGAAACCAGGGCTTGCTTACCCTTATTTGTGCAAGATATTCACAAGTGCATAAACACCTGTGGGTACCTGTTTATCGCTTTGAGAGGGTACATAATGGCTCAAGCCTTTGTCTTCCTCCCACCCTTGCTTCTCCCATCAGCAGAAGGGTGGAGCAAGCTAGGACATGTTTTAGGCTTATTAGCCTTCCAGGACAGAATGAATATTTAGAACTATCATCTGAATATTTAGAACTATCCTTGCAGATCGCAAAAAGCTGCGGTACTCTTTAGTTACACTTTTCTAATATATAATCCTATTAAGACAACCATGAGCAAAAGTAATAGCAGTTGTCTCCAAGCATTTTTTTCCTCCTTTCTTATCATAGGACAGTTTTATATATCCCATGGTTTTGCCTTTGTAACACCTTGTTTGCACTGTACTGTTTGATTTTCCTGCATAAATTCAGGTGCATGCATGTAAATTACTAGCAGTGTTCCTAAATTTAGTTCAAAAATCAACTTAGATGGATTCTTTAGGTATTGTGTTTAAGAATGGAACAGTTAAGAACTATCTTTGCAGGATTTTTAAGTATCTGATAAATTTATTGGGCATATTTTCTTCCTTTTATTTATTCTTTCTCTTCTATGTGAGAATTAGCTTTTGGATTGATTTCATGACATTCTCTCTTGAGAATTTTTTTTCTGAAAACAATCTTTGTGTGGATCTCTAAGTCTCATTAAAGCAAGTTCAGGGTATATGAACAGTCTCATACAAGCTACTTCTTTTTTTGTTTTTTTGTTTTTTTTTAACTTTTACTTTCCCTCTCTATTGTGAGTCAATCATTTTTAAAAATATTTGACAATATATTGGTCAGGTTGCCTTTTCCCTCTTAAACCAAGAATAACTCATTATATGGTATATTAAATTATGATTTCAGAGCTATTTGCAGAGATTTTATAGGGAGTGACTAGGATCACCTGCAAGAACACTGAATGAGGCTTCACATTTTTTACAAATAAAATAGTTGCTGTGTGTTCTT